>JAZGTK010011595.1:0-15490 GCA_036877625.1 Ambastaia sidthimunki | reverse complement strand
TGTTATAGATTCTAAAATTTCGCTTTCCTTTAATCTATCGTCTAGATTATTTTTATCATCTTCAGATATAAGTGGAATCTGCAAATCATTGAGGAAATCATTTTGGTCTTCAATGTAGTGTTCTGGAAGTGTTACTTTAAATAAACTTTAAAGTAGTCAATTTACATTTAGCCAAGTCACCTTAATCTTGGGCAGAATAAAAGAGGACATTATAGATGAATGTCTCTATAATTGTATAACAGAGTAGGTAAATTGTGAACAGATTGTTAATATCTCAAACGGTGTTGCCATAGTGTGGCCTAAATTTCTGGCAAAAAGAGAAATATAAAGTGTCTTCTGCTTGCATTGAGTGATTTGGATCAAACTTGAGCTGTATGTTGGGTAACATCGACTGATCACATGAATGTGGCCACTCCACTCACTGGTGGAATGTTCTTTTAAGCTCTGTTTGATCTGCCGCATCCTGTACTGCATTCAAGAAACAGCTAAAAACCTCTTTCATGAATACCTGACACATGCATAACCATTATATAAAAAAACATCAGACATCACATCAAGCATTAAAAGTACTTCTGGTAAAATTGTATCTATGTACAACTGATGTTTATTGTAGTTTTTGATTTTTCGCTTCTATGTTCTCACATTGTAAGTCGCTTTGGATAAAAGCTAAATGCCTAAATGTAAATGTAAATCAGGAAAGCAGTGAATGCACCTTACATTTAGAGGATCCGATGATTACAGCATTGCAGTTCTGGGTGGCAATCTTGAAGACCAGTGGCAGCGTAGGGAGCGTGGTTTTTGCCATGGTTTGTGTCCTGGTCCATGCCTTCCTCTGCTGGTGTGCTGAAATTCATTTAGCTGTATCGTGTCCAGGGTGCATAGGCCTTGCAAGGAGAAATAGATGACATAGAGATTGCAGGTGTTTTAGCCTCGAGCAGAGAACTTACTGCAGATCTGTGAGCATCAGCACAAGATATTTTCAGTGTGGTTCTCTGCTATCGTAGCCGGCCTGCTTCCTGAGTAGTTCCTTGATCTGCTGCTCTATGACCTCCAGCTCCAACTGTACTGTGTACAGCTTAAAGGAGTCTTCACCTGGACTCAAAGGCAGACAAACATCCAATGCGGTCATCGTTTGAAAAATAAACAGTGTTATTCTGCATAAGGGCTGGATAAACAGTGATAGTCGGAAACAGGCTATTGTTGCTATCAGGCTATAAGCTAATAGTGGATTTTCAGGAAGTTGAATAAACTGGTTATATCAAAGTGATCTAAATAATTTTAATGCAGAATACTGTTGGGGATATATTCACCCGAGATAGAAACCAAGAATCATAAGTTATAAATTTAGTTATTAGATAAAAATAGAGGATTTAGAGTCCATGCTGCAGTATGCATACAGAATGTGACTTCATTCAGTGAGATTTTAAACAAAAATCCTGGGGCATGTCCTCTAATGAAACTCACTTGTAGTAGACATTATCAACTGGCAGAAGAAGATCAGCTTAATCCAACAAAAACCAACCTGTGAAATCGCACCAGCCTCCATGACACCTCATGCTTTCTGTTATAGACATAAAATTATCTACTATATAACTTAAAATCATAAACAATCCACTCTGGCATTAGTGCTGAGTGTCGCCCAGCTGGCCTTAATGCCAACTCAATTTTATTTATATAGAACTTTTTACAATGTTTTATTCATAATGTGTAAAGCTGCTTTGAAGCAATGCAACAAAAACAGAAAACTTTTATGAATAATATGGTTTATGAATAAAGTCATTTGGAAGCATTAGAACTCCCTGGCTGGAGTTGTAAAGTCTTTAGTAAGAATACTAAAGATGATATTAAATATTGACTTGTTAATAATCATAGTAGTTTTTTCTAGTGTTGTGGTCCTTCCTCTGCTTGCAGGTACAATAGCATTTAAGATATCAATGTTTTAATGGTGTTCATCGTTTTTAACTTATCCAAAGCAAATACCAAAGTAGTATCCAAAGCAAGATCTGACTTAGGGTTTAGTTGAATCTGTTTAAACTTGATGCAGTGTATTATCAGTATCTTTTGGAAATATTAACAGAAATCCATGTGTTCAAACTATTTGGTTATAATGACTATTTGGTCAAAATTATGGTTATGGATTAGTTGATCCATAGCTGTGGTAGACATGAGCTGCAATTATGTTTACTGTTAATTTACCATTTACTCAGTGGCTTTCATGGAGATTCCACACATAGCAGTGTAGACAGCATGTAGAGGCCTGTCTGAGTCTGTCTGGCAGCTGCCTCACTCTGGATTACCAGGTAGTGTTCCTGCCTCTTCAGTGTGATTAATGTAATAGTAAATCCCATCGTTACCACTTCACCCGTTCTGTGATATAAGACCTGATCACTGATCACCCTGTCAGTATTTATTCTGTAATAACAAACCGGCTGGCTCTACATTATCCCTTACTTACATACTGTTATGTAATATAAATATGATTTCATTGCTCTCTTATGTCACTTTATTTTGCATTATTTGTATGTTTGATGTTAAATATTTATTAGTAAATGTTGTAATCAATTATTAATGCTGTATTGCAAGTATTGTTCATTGTTAGTTCCTGKTAACTAATGTCATAACTAATGGGACCTTATTTTAAACCCATTCAAACTTTTTGTGGATATTTAAACTTAAAGGTAGGGTGGGCAGTTTCGGAGAGGCTAGCAAGAGCAACCTAATTTTAAAAGCATAAGATCCCACTTTACATTCAGAGCATTCTCAAAAGCCTCCTCCAACACATGCATGTATACATAGTTTGTGAGGCAAGTAGCATCCCATCATTGCATTTGGATGAACATTTTGTGGTTCTGCGTTTTCCACAGAGGATGTTTATATATAGACCTACATTGCCTAAGACATATGTAGAAAATCATTAATGTATGTTAATATATTAATTTAGTAATTAATATATTATTTTAATTCCTTGTAATTATTTATAGCCATCTTTAAAAGCCACTAACAAGCCATGCTAATCTGAAATTTAAAATCAACCAAATGAAATACAACAAAATTAATTCCTGAGACACATTTATAAAACTATTTTAAAAATGACACACCATGTTCCAAAAGTGGATCTTTTGCAGAATCAAAGCATAGTACTTTAACAGTATTCCTTTTCTGCCTTGCACTGGTATTTCTTTAGGAAAGGCACATCTAGTTCTCATTAATAATTTGTTGTTTTTGTTTAACTTTGCCTGTGCCACAGGTGATTTGGCATTTGACATAAGCTGGTTCCAGAGTTCGAAGAGGGCCGTAGATAAAGGAGTCACACCTCTCATCAGCATGGACCGGTGGGGAGTGGTGAAGAAGACTGTTTTGAATGACAGCACTGAGTGTAGCCTGGAACGCACCGATCAGCAGACATTTGTCCTCAGCGTGCATAAGACTCAGGACGAAGATGTGGGAGAATACTACTGCACCGCTATACCCTGGCTCCTGTCTGCTGCTACCGGAGAATGGACCAAGGGTCAAGGCCTCACCTCTGCTCCCGTTTTTCTATCTGTAAAAGTAGAATGTAAGAATCTATTTCTAGTACTTAAATGGAATCAGAACTGTTGAACTCCACAATTTTATTAATTTCCATTCTGGTTCATTAATGATTCAGATTTATTACTTATTTACTCATAAAAATCATTCTAAACCATTAAAAATGTTTATATGGCTGTTCTATAAGTCCTCTGAACAAGTCCTCTGTTTATAAGTCCTCTGAACAAAATGCATAATTGCAAATGAGATTTTAAGAACGATAGTGGATATTTTTCAGGAAATTTTAATTTTTTGTAGGAAGTAGGTTTAGTAGAACGTATTTACCTTTACATCATAAGAATCAACAATATCTATAATATACAATGACAGAGTATAAAATAATATACAAAAGTTTAAGGTACCATCTATTAGTAGTAACATCTAACAACTTCATTGCCTTTGTCAAAGATTTTGTTTGTGGGGGATGTTGTGTGATATAATCAAAAAAAAATGTATCCGCTGTAAATGCAGTAGTGACTAATTTACTATGGTAGGTGCATTTACATATACTTCACATGAAACAAACTACATGCCCAAAATTCAAAAGATTAATTAAGCTTAATGACACTAAAATTAATTTTAATGTCATAAAAGTTGACAGTAAACAAGACATGACACACTTGAAAATATATGCCTAAAGGGTGCTGCATCCTGGAGAATCCGAGACACCCGTCCAAAACCTGTAGGTTTGCATCTTTGTTTATAGTGAAGGCCTACAGTGCTGCAGAACAGGCTGCCTCTGCCCAATGTCAACAGTGTCAATCAGGAGCGACATCTCTGGTTAAACCTTGCTGAGATGCGAGAAGCTGAGAAAGTTCACTTTCTCAATGCTTCCATCTCTTAAGGTGGCATCTCTTAAGGTGGCCAGGTGGCGATTAAACATGATATGCCTCATCGTGGTCATTCCGCAGTGCTCAGACCCAAAAGTCAGCTGCTGTCTGTTCAAAAGGCAGCCCAGAGAAGACCGAGCTACTTTTGCTGACTGACTTGTCACGAGGAACAAATAGAAGTTTCCATTTTCTGTGGACCCCACCCCAAGTGTCTGGTTGCTCTCTGTCTTTGCCACTCAGGGTTCACGAGGATGCCTTGCTCACAGAAAGCAACAAGCCAGGACACAGTCATCAACTTGATACAGCCTTTTTTTGGGGGGCACCCCAATTTTTTTTGTTGCAGCCTTTGGCACAGTCTCTGGAAAAGTGTCTCTCTCTCAACCTATCATGCTAGCTCATCAAGATGATATGGCTTGGCTATGCAATTCACTTCGCCAGGCCTGGGTATTGTGGGTCCTCTTCACCTCAGTTCAAGGAAAGAGTGCAGCAGTCCTGTGTGCGGAGATCGAGGTGCTTTTGGCAAAGTCCAAGCTGCTGGCAGTTCTGCATGCCCTGCTGAGGCTTTGGCCAGTAAGCCAAAGCAAGCATGTGTTGGTCAGAACCGACCACATGGTGACAGTGGCGTACATAATTCTGCAAGTCTGGACAACCCCGATTGCCTAACAGATGTGCTCTTGCAACAGGTCAGGCTCCGTGGAGAGTGGCAACTCCACCTCCACATGGTCAGGCTTATGTGGAGCCGATTCAGAGTGGCACAAATGGATCTCGGGAATCAATTTACTTTTTACTTTGGTATGCCCTGACCTAGGCTTGCAAGTATGCCTTTTCCCCAGTGTGCCTGATTGCACAGACACTGTGCAGAGTTAGGAAGGAGGAAGAGCAAGTCTTGATGGTGGCCCAGACTACTTGGCATAGTCCAGGGCTGATGCTCCCAGAATCTTCTTTTTCAGAGGCATGGTATGATTTGGCACCTGAGACCAGACCTCCTGAACCTCCACGTTTAATCTTTGGATGGGACACAAAAAACCTAGGTGATTTGCCACCATTGTGGTAAATACATCATCACTCAGGCTAGAGCCCCCTCCTTTTAGCCCCTGGAGTCAGTTTAGCTTAGTGCCCTCTCTCAGAAGATGGCCCTTCTGACCACGCTTACTTCTGTAAGAGGATTGGGAACCTGCAGGCACTGTGTTCAATGAGTGTGGACCAGGGTATTTTTTTACATTATTCTATGGCCTTGTTCGGCTAAATGTCCAAGGTTCCCATGACTCCCTTCAGGGACCAAGTAGTGAAGCTGCAGGCCCCCCCCACAGTCGGAGGAGGACCAAACCCCCTACCTGCTATTTTTAGTATGCGCTTTACATATTTACCTGCACCACATGGAGAAGTCCTGAAGATCTGAGCAGCTTTTTGTTTGCTTTGGAGGCAGCAGAAAGGGTCTCCAAACTGATGCTATTCCATTGGATCGGGGATGCCATTCTGTTGCTTTACTGATCTCTGAATACACACATACATGCACACACAACTACGGGGACAGCCTCTTCTTAGGCGCTTGCTAGGGCACCACTTTAGCTGTAGAGCTGCAGGCAGGGCCACACAGTTTCTTCTTCTGTAAGAGGCAAAAACAAGTTGCTTTTTACAACTGTGAGTTTCCTTTCATAAACCCTGGAGATTTGTTTTAATTTTGGCTAAGAGCCCAGTGGAGGGGCTTGGCAAGCCATTTGTGACTACCTGATTGGTTAGCTTGTCATAAGTAGTGATTTTTTTTTGGTAATCCCATATGAATATCTTTCGACAATACAGTTTTTCTGTTGATAAATATGTCTTCCCCTAGACAGAATTGTCTGTCATAGTCCATACTGTGGTTCAGTTACTGTAGCACATATGGACCTCTGGTGTCACTACATCTCAGTTGTATGTAACCACCATTCCCTGATGAAGAGAACAGTCAGGTACGTCTTGGGTCTTCAGCACAAACCTGAATGAGTGGTGAATGCCATCTCCCTTTTATACCTGGACATCTGGGGTGAACACTGGCGTGCAAATCCCACTCACCAATTCCTATTGGCATTTTCTAAGAAGCAGAGTGATTGGTCTTCCAATGTTGAACCCGTACTATCACTATATCAACACAACATCTCGTTCCCTCCAATAGTAACCTAGATAAACCAAAAAAACCAATTGCACCCAAAGTGCCAAACCTGGTCAAGGAATCTAAACATTTTAACTTGGTTTTCAGTGTTGAGATTTGTAATTTGCAAGTATTTTCAATATCAGACCATGTATGGTGTCGTTATATGAATATTTGTTGTTGTCATTTGACCTTCTGAATATTTTGTTGTTGTTCATATTGTTCATTGTGTTTTTTTTTCCAGTGTGGGAATCTTTGAAGATGCCTGTAAGTTATGGCGTAGTTTCTGCTGTTATTGCTGGACTCCTGTCAGTGCTGCTGGGACTTGCTGTTGCCCACTGTTGTTTCTCCAGAAACCCTATGCATACACCTCGACCCCGCAACAACCTTATAGACCTGGAGATGGATTAAATGTACAGCACTTTCCTACTGCTGTAACCCATTCTGCCTAAAACCATTTATACTGACTTGTGTTATACTATGGGAGAGAATGCTGTGATGTTAATATGCACATTGCTTAAGGAAAACTCTACCCCAGAATAATGTTTTTTTTCAGAAATGAATCATCCTCATGTTATCGCAAATATTTTACTTTCTTCAGCCATCAGTTATGTTAAATGAAACCCAGCTCTTTCCAGCTTTGTAATGGCATTGATCAGGGTTTAGTGTTTTGAAGCTCATATAACTTCAGTGGGTTAATGCATGTCTTTTTGTCTCATTGTCTGTGAGAGAAAAAGATTAATATTTTGAGCTCATCTTTTTCTTTCACATACGTACTGTTTTACTTCAGAAGACACATAAACACACTGGAGTCATTGGATTAATGATAGAGGGATGTGCTTTTTGCAGCTTCAAAATGCTGAACCCTGATCAAAGCCATTTTAAAGTTGGGAAAAGCCAGGATATTGTTGAATATAATTCTGATTGTGTTTGGCTGAAGAAAGAAAGTCATATGCGAATGTCTAGGATAACATTAGGGTGAGTAAATTATGAGAAAAATCTGTGGTGAAGACCTGATAGATTTTATGCACTCTGAGCATTGGATCGCTTCAGCTGACAGTTTCATGTTCACACTAGGGAGTGATGCAATGATACATTGGGAGTCGAGCACTGATGGCCCATGTTTTTCCTTCCTACATTCAAGCTTGTGACTGCACTTAGGCCCAATAGCTTATGGTTTGCACAATTTTTTTTTTAATGGAGATCATGGACAAGACTAATGAAAATCATGATATTCTCTGTGCCCAATTTTATTATTATTTTGTCATCCCGAAGGCTTGGTTTGCAACGTCCACTGTGCCTTGCCTGTCAGAGTTATGCCCCTAACAGAGTTGCATTTTAAAAGTCTGACCCTGCCTTATAGCTGCAATGAGTATAATGTTAGTTTTTGGCTAAAGGAAAGGAGTTTTGGCTGTTAGATGGACAATTTAAGACTTCATTCTTCTGGGATCCTTAAGTGACCACTCACAGTACAGTACAGACTCAATGAACAGACCCAAAAGGCTGTAAATCAGTGGTTTAATCTTGAGTAGCCTTCTTTTAAGAACACTTTTTTGGTTAGGATATTTCTAAGGCTCTGATAACTCATTTACTTTGTAGAGATTAAATTTTTCTTTACTTGTTGTGTGCTGCACGCAAACAACAAGAAAAAATAATATACACTGTGAAGTATTTGTGCTTCAGTATGTTAGTGAGTCACATTCAGAGCCACTTTACAGGAAGCTGTTCAACCAATTTTAGTTTTATATTGTTGCTTTATGAAAATGTTAAGTTGATATTTCAAAAAAGGTTTGTAGAAGCTTTATAGGCTTTTACATCTTTGGTTTTAGCTAAAGATATTAATTAATTTCACAGTTTTTGTTTTTTAATAAATGCCTCGCTCAGAAAATGATGGCCAACCAACAAAAAATAATTCCATAATAAAATTTTATAACACCAAGTTGAATGGAGGTTTCTGTTTGACAACAAAAACACCCTTGAAAATGCTGAGTGTTGCAGTAAAATTCAGGCATTGTAGATAAATGTAATATTAACTATATTGCTTATGATCTTTCATTGGTGCTAGATTATTTTACTGTGTTGATGGTTTTTGTTTACTAGGATTTTGCGCTTGTTAATAATACTACAGTCAAACAGGATTATTTTTTTCTAACTAGGCATTACTTTTGCCCTAACATTTGTCTCTTAGTTTTGCTGTTCTCTCTGCATATTTATGTACTTGTGGTTGGACCTTTTGGTAATAAATCCCCACCTGGGCTTTATTGGTCCTTTAGTAAGCTGTCTGGAACACGCCTGACTAAATTCAGTGTTCTGGCGACCCCTAGTGGATGTCGCAAAAGTGGATGGGCGTTAAAACAGCAGTTTGTGTGGACTGTCCTTAAAAAAAGTCTTTATTATTTCACAATATAGAATAGTTAATTTGGTGGGTAAAAGCATTTTACTGCTGTATTATAATATTATATTTATTTGTTAATAACAATATATTTAATACAAAATATATCAGGCCTGTTGTGTGATGTTAGTTTAACAAAAAATGCAAGAGTTTTCACAATTCCTGAGTATTGGATGTCCCCTTTTGTAAAACAGAAGTATTAATACAAAAGATTTGGTACATAATGAAATAATGGAGGCATAGGTTGATGATGTACCAAATTCTGTTTAATAAAGAAATTTTTTATTTTACATCATGGCTTTCCTTTTAGAAATATTTAAATATTAAAACAATGCATTGATTACCTAATGTACATATCTGGCTGCATCAAGCATAAAAAAGGAAATCCTTATGAACTGCTAATAAATATTTACATTAATCTCACCATTCCCCCCCCAAAATTGAGGCTTTGGCTTTTAGTTATTGGAGTTATGGAAATAAAGAAAAGTGTGCAGACAATTCTCATGACATATGGAACCAGTTAATAATGTTGATGGGGGCATTAGATCATCATCATCTTTTATTTTTCAAATGGATTTTCAATGTGATCTGGGACTGGATTCCACTGTTTGGTATATATTATTGTTTGTATTTTGCTAAGTGTAGCCATATCGCTACCTTGAAATTATAAGGTTCTATCAGTTCTATCGGCTTCTTGTTATATCTTCTATCTAGTTCTATCTTGATCCCAGGGAACTAAATTACAGACTCATCTTAAATTTACCTTTTATTTAAAAAAATACTTAAAGTGGTGTCTTTACAAATATGTTTGTGGAAAGCAGGGTGTGGTTTTGTTGTCGCTTCTGGTGTAGAGACAGGTTTGGAGACGAAATGGTTAAGGGAAATGTCTCCCTCATAATGAACTCTAACAGCCGCTCCCTCCCCAAGCCAGCAATGACACGAAATTGTCACAGTGGTGCCGAAACCCGGGAGTGTGGTTTAAACGTTTTTTTTTTTCTTTTTTTCCCCCGGTACACTGTCATGGAGTCTGTGGCACTGGGCAAGCTCATCTAGTAGCTGGCGAATCTCCATCATGCACAGCACCAAGCTCTCCTGGAGCTGAGGGAAGACCAGGAGCAGAGATTTCAGTCTCTCCTCGAAGGGCAACAGGAGGAGCGGCATCTGCTACGGTGCACGCTGGAACAGGGGGGCAGGACTTACCCTTTTCCCGGGAGCCACCCACCAACTCATCTTCCGCTGCAGAAGATGGGGACCGTGGATGACCCGAAGGCTTCCATCGAGCTCTTCGAGCGCACTGTGGAGGCGTGCACGTGGCCGTTACTCCCTGGGGGAGCCCAGCTTGCTGCCCGGCAATTGCCAGTCCGGAGCCTCCTCGTCTACGCGACCTCAAAAAGGCCATCCTGCAGCGGGTGGGTCACTCCCCTGAGCAACTTTGCCAGCGCTTCCGCTCGCTGACCCTCCAAGAATCTGGGCAGCCCTTCGTCCTCGCCAAACAGTTCTGGGAAGCATGTGGACAGTGGCGGATACTGGCCATAACCAAACCTCTGTTCATCAACGCCTGATGCAAACCGGGAATTTGGATTTGAGCTGCACTGTAAAGGTGAGGTGTATTCACGGGGACGTCCATTCCTATCCGATGGTCATGGTCACAATTCAATTGGGGATCCAAAAGCAGTCGAGGTGGTGGTTAATCCACACCTCGCTCATCTTGGGGATGAATTGGCCATTGTTTAAGGTCATTGGGAAATGCTTTTCCAGGCGGCCCATTATAATCCAATGGCCAGTCATTTAGGATAGGACAAAACACTCAACCATCTCATGGCCCATTTCTACTGGCCGGGCATTCATGGGGATGTGGCTATCCGCAACACCTCTGCAAAGAGTGTGGCAGACGCCCAGTTTCGTATTATCTCCCGGGTGGGGATCCTGAAAGAGATTCTCACTGATCAAGGCACAACGTTGATGTCACGCACTCTACGTGAACTGTATGAATTATTGGGCATAAAAACGATTCAGACCAACGTGTACCACCCTCAAACAGACAGGCATGTCGAGCGTTGTAACCAAACCATTTAAAACATGATTCATAAGTTTGTACATGACGATGCGAAAAACTGGGATCGCTGGTTGGGACCCCTGATGTTCACGATTCGCGAGGTTCCCCAAGCCTCCATCAGGTTTTCCCCACTCGAGCTTCTTTATGGGCGTCGGCCACGAGGTGTGCTTGATGTTCTTAGGGAGGCTTGGGAGGAGGAACCCTCTTCCGCGAAAAATGAAATTAAGTATGTCCTTGACCTGAGAGCAAATCTCCATACACTGGGCGGCTCAAGTTGGAGAATTTGCTTCAGGCTCAAGCACGGCAAGTACTTGGTTACAACAGGGCAACTGCGCGAATTCACACCGGGAGAGAAAGTACTCCTATTACTGCCAAGTGGCAAGGACTATTTGTGGTCACGCGGCGGGTTGGAGACTACGAGGTGGAACATCCAGACCGGGGGGGCACACGGCAAGTTTACCATCTTAACCTCCTAAAACTTTGGAGGAAGGAGACATTTACATTTAGACATTTAGCAGACGCTTTTATCCAAAGCGACTTACAAATGAAAGAACAATAGAAACCGTAAATTAATTTTAAAAAGTATGGAAGCGTGCCAGTTTCCCTAGCCTAGCATAGAGTAATTTACAAGTGCAATTGTTCCCCACCCCTCCTTTTTATTTTTTTATAAATGGAAGAAAGGAAGAAGGAAAGAGAAAGAAGTGTTAGTAGTAGGATAGGTGCTATTAAAGATGGAAGATTGAAGATGGATAGTGAATCAGCTGTTCTGATTGAGACTGGAAGGTAATTTCACCCGGAGGGAACAGTCCAGGAGAAGGTTTGTGACAGTGAATTTTTGCCTCTGTGGTGTGGCATCACTAGGCGCTGCTCACTTACCCGAATAAATGTGCAATTGTACGGGTGGAGGTGCGGTATCCCATTCACTTGGGACATGGACAGGTGTGGCCCCAAATTGATAAAACCGCAGCGATTGCAACCTGTCCGCGTCCTTAGACCAAAAAGGAGGTAAGACAGTTCTTGGGCCTGGCTGGCTATTATAGATGGTTTGTACCAAATTATTCGGACGTCACCAGACCCTTGACTGATCTCACTAAAAAGGGAGCTCCAGACCCGGTCCAGTGGACGGAGCAGTGCCAACTGGCTTTTACCCTGGTGAAGGCAGCATTCTGCGGTGGGCCATTATTACACTCTCCTAACTTTGCTTTCCCTTTTATCCTGCAGACAGACACATTGGACCGAGGGCTGGGAGCAGTCCTGTCCCAACGGGTGGGGAGTGAGGAGCGCCCAATGCTGTATATTAGTCGTAAGCTCTCAATAAGAGAGACTAAATACAGCACCATAGAGAAGGAATGTTTGACCATCAAGTGGGCGGTCCTCACTCTTAGATACCACCTGTTAGGATGGGCCTTCACTCTCTGTTTGGACCACGCGCCGCACCACCGCATGAAACATACCAATGCCCGGATCACCCATTGGTATCTAGCATTACAACCCTTTAAATTTCAGGTGGTCCACAGGCCGGGGGCGCAGATGGCTGTGGTGGACTTCCTCATAATGAACTCTAACGGCTGTTCCCATTTTGCAATGAGTCAAGAGACAGGATAAAACTGGGCTGCCGGAGAAAGTTGGGGGCGAGGAGCGGAGTTTAGACAGGACAGAGGATTATGGCGTTGTGGCTATTAAGTGCTTGTGGACGCCGAAAAGCCCACGTACGAGTTTTGTTTATGTTTATGTTTGTGCTTTACGTTGGAAATAAGACACGTTTCTCCCGTTCTCCGCTCTCTGACTTAATTTTGTTTTCCACCTCCCCGGACCAGCGAAGACACGAAAGTGTCACAATGTTATTTCCTGGAAATAAACTGTATCTGTGAGTATTTCCAGTCAGGATTAAGACCATGTGAAGCAATGTAATACTGTAAAAAGCACTATATAAATAAAATTAAATTGAAGCAGATTTTAGCATGATGCTAAAACATTTTAACATGATGCTATCAGAATATAACTTGTTTTAAGATGTTGCTATAACATTTTAAGATTAATTAACATGCACAATGCTACCATGTTTTAACATCAATAAGCAAAACGCTAACCCAGTTTAGCTAGCATTATAAGATTAATTAGCATGATGTTAGTATGTTTCATTATTAATTAGCCTGATGCTAGCACATTGTAGCATCAATTAGCAGCATGATCCTAGCATGTTTAGCATTAAGTAGAATAATGTTAACTCATTTTAACATCAATTAACAATGCTAACACATTTTAGTATGATGTTAACATGTTTTAGCATGATTTAACATGATGCTAACATGATTTAACATGATGTTAGCATGTTTTAACATTAATTAGCATGAAGCTAGCATGATGTTAACATGTTTTAGCAAGATGTTAACATGATTTTACGTTGTGTTTAGCATGATGCTAACATAAGAAACCTCTCATGCTCGATCTTAAAGATGGGTTAGTACCTTGTCACCCTTCTTAACAAGGGGCTTGTCTGCTGTGATATTTTTTAATGCCAGCTATATCAATTAACATTTGAAATACCTGTTTCAACCTGTTTGTTTCACTATTGTATTTTTGTCTTTGTACTTGGGAACTTCTGCAATTTTGAAAGGCTTTATTCAACTTCTTCAATTCTCACATCTTACATCTTTAACTCAAGCCATCTATCTATGACAACTGCCACCAGGTGGTGTTGTTGGTTCCCTTACCTAAAAACAGGACGCAATATTCTGTTTTATTATTTTGTGCATTTTCATAAATAGTCAATGTATAGGTTTGGCCTAGTCTGTTTGATTCTGATGGGTGAGTTGCAGTCAAATCAAACCAAAACAGGATTATCAGCAGTCTTGTATTACTTAAGGGATAAAGGTTATGTTCAATGACATGGTGCTCTGTATGTTATGCTGGTCACACAGCTATTTAGCAAATAAGTATATGCTGGAGATTGGAGGTTGCCTGGAAAAGAGTTGATTAGCAGTCATGATTTAGTTATACTGTTAAATCTTGCAATTGATCACAATAAAGAGTTTCAGAGCATAAATTATGCTGCATAATAACTGCTGGTCAATGATATTGTTCATTTCACATAGCAATGCTGTTTGTGTGAAAAAAAAAATGCAAAGATAACAGGAAAACCACATTTAGCACACTCATTTCCTCTTTTTACGCAAGTCTTGCTCTGTCTGTGTATTTGTCTGCTTTAGAGAACTCATTTTAGGTGTAAGGTGCAATTGTAAAACACTGAATAAACTAGAGAAAAAAATGAAATGGTTGAGCAGTATAAGGTTGTTAGTCCTTTGGGACTGGCTGTGGCACCTGCCTTTGTTACTCACAGGGCTTTTGCAATCAGGTAGGAACAATATTGCCTCTTTTCCTTTTAAAATCACAAAAATCAAGACTTGATATATTTTTTATTTGGTTTAAGTTTTTTGTTTGTGTTTATTGTCATAGATTACACTATGCATTGTGTTGTGTAGAGAGTGTACTTAAAAATATTTACTCATGTCATTTTAAATCTGCATATTATTTCTTCCAACAATTGCCAGGCCAGATCACAGCTGTCAGCTGACAAAATAAAATAAAATAAAAAAAAGATTGATGCTATGAAAGTACCATAAAAGTAGTCCATACAACTTGGGCAATATAATTCAAGTATCCCGAAGATATACAATACAAAGCCATATTAACTAAAACTTACTATAACTCATTTACACTTATACATTTTCCAAACTTGATGGGCCATGATTATTTATTAGTTGCAAGATTCAATGGTGTGGCATCAATGACTTCACACAAAGTAATCATATAGATTCAAAAGACAAATTATTAGCGTAAATAATCAATCCTGATTGTTATCTTAAATATTAGCTAATTAAATATTTTTAGCTTATTGTTAGCTTAAACATTAGCTTTGTTCCATTATCTTTGTACCATTTGTTCCATTGATGAAAGTAGGTCAAATGGAACAATAAGAGTCAATTAAGATATTTCTATTAGTTTTTGTTTGGAAGAATTGAATGTTTTGTTAACAAGAATTTGCAAGCCTCAGGTCTGAAGAATCAAGACACATGTTACTAATGCCTCTTTCCACACAGATGTGTGCTACAGTCAACGTCTAGTCCAAATCCAGGAGGGTCCCCTGTATCGAGTGAAAGGATATCCCATCTCCATATCCTGTAATGTAAGTGGGTTCAAAGGCCCACTGGTGCAGGATTTTGAATTTCGTGTCAAGCAAGTGAAGTATCCAAATGTGGATATGAATTTGATTAGTACTAGGGACTCGAGATTTGCCTATGAAATGTTCTCTGCTAGGGTACATAATAAAGATATTGAGATTAAAAGGTTGTCAGGATCTTCGGTTCTTTTGAAAATCAATACTTTGCTGGAGAGTGATGCTGGGGTTTTTACCTGCGAGACCCCAAATACTGATGGCACATATTTCGGAATCTATGGTACAGAAACAACAGTTAATGGTAAGATATCTTTCTTGGGATTTTTAGTGTTTAATTGAT
>JAZGTK010011594.1:0-15491 GCA_036877625.1 Ambastaia sidthimunki | reverse complement strand
TAATTACTGTGTAAAGGAGGGGAGAAGAAGTAGAAACAGAGAGACAGGGGAGCAAGAGCCAGTGAAAGAGTCCAGCCCACTTCAACAAAACCATTCAACTCCTCCACAGTGAGCAGTCCCAGACCTCTTACGAGCACACTGCTTCCCTGGGGCACATCCAGAAGCTGACTGTCCATTCCATACAAACTTCTCAAGGACCTGAAGAGGGAGAAATCCACTGACAGACCTACTCCTGGTTTTTGATCAGCACCTCATCTCACAACTTACCAGCAAGGATTACACTTTTTCCTCACTTTTTTCCCTTGTAGTTTAGCTCAAATTTTTTTGCTCCACTCAAATCTTTGTCAGATTGAGCTCATCCACAGTCAGACTTTATTGCCAGCTGTCAGCTACTGGAAGGATTCTTGTTTTATTACAAAGGAACTTTTCGTAAGTAAGTTTATCATTTTGTAACTGGTGTCTCCAATCTGCACCTTCCAGCTCTCCTTAGTGACTGACACCTTTCATTTAAGGATGTGCCCTCTCCCTCTGTTAAGCGGGATCTTCCTGCTGCTCATTCAGAGCTGCTCCCTCAGTGCCATGGTCACCAAAGGGAGCCTGGCAACATCTGTACAGGCGACTGCCACGGACTGTCCATCATGTGCCCTGGCACGGCTTCGAAAGGGTGCCTCAGAGGGCGAAGATGAGGGAGCCCAGCAAGATGTCGTCGAGGCAGTGAAGAGACACATACTTAACATGCTGCACCTGCAAGAACGCCCCAACATCACACACCCAGTACCCCGTGCTGCGCTCCTCAATGCCATCCGCAAGGTACATGTGGGGCGGGTGGCCAAGGACGGGAGTGTCCTGATTGAGGACGAGGCCAGCAGCCGTTCGGAGGCTGAACAGTCAGAACAGACAGAAATTATCACCTTTGCTGAAGCCGGTAAGTCCAATTTTTTAAACAAATGTTGATAAATACTTTATAAAAAGTACTTTACCTTTAATGTATATGAAAGTAAATTGTGTAATTTTTCCCTTGTTGAAATAGACTGTAGAGGTGGGTTTATGAAACTGTAACTAAATATCACCAGTCTAAAAAGTTCAGAAAAACCTGTTGCTGCTGCTCAAAGTCAGTGAGCAGCTAGGACAGTGTTGCGGCAATTTACTCCCCCTCCTGAGGTCCCTACAAACCTCCTGCTGGTTTACAGAATCAGTAATTATCTGTGAAGGCCCCTGGGGCATCTAGCCGTAAACTTTGCACAGGAGCACTTTCCTGGGGACTGACAGCCTCCTATGTAGCTTCCCTATGTGAGTGAAGAGGGTTGAGAAGGAGATAAAAAAATAACTCAGTGGAATAAAAAAGAACTTCTCCACATTATACGAGAAAAAAGAAGGCTGTTCGGTTACTGCCTTTGTGTTGGTTTTCAAAGGCAGTTGAAAGAGCATTGTCGGCCGCAGCGAGAGCTGTTCAAAGGTGCTGTCAAGCCCATGATGTGAGAAGAGATTGGGTTCTTCTCTGAGTCATACAGCTCAAACAGGTCATGACTGACAAAGAGAGACAGAAGAACCCGCGGTGTGCTGCTGGAGCACTCAACAGATGTGTCAAACCTAAAAAGCAGCAAACAGAGCAATTGGATTGCTTGTATGAAAGATGAATGTTTTATGATGTTAGGGAGCTAAAAAAAACTAACATTTCAGCCTTGTGCAGAGAATCACTACTTAGAAAGACTATTTAGTTTATTAGTAAAATTGTTTATAAATAAAGGGGGGATTAAAATACAGAAATGCAGACAAATTGACAATAAATAAATCAGTAATTAATACTTGAAGAAACAATGTATTAGTTTAGTTAAAGTGCTTATATTGGCTGACATACAGGCTATACTGCTGACTATACTATACATACTATTTTCTGCAACTCTATTTAAAACTTAAAACTAAATTTTTCCACCACATCAGGGAGATGCTTTATGAGAACCATACCCTCATAATATTTAGGTGCCAGGCAAAAGCTTGTCGTATAGTTTAACAAACTCAGCTCTCATGCTCAAGAGATGAAAACAGACACACTGCCACTAGTTATGAACGACAGAACTTAAATCAATAGCCAAAACTATATAAAAATGATGAACTCAAGAAATTGTATCATGTGGGCTGTTAGTGCAGGCACTTCATATATTGAAAGAAGACAGATGAACTAGCCCTCAGGCTGAATGAATAAATCACAATCACAAACGCTTGTCCAATCATTCAAACAGCAAAAAAGTCTGATTTCTGGCAAAAACTAAACACATTAGGTATAGCATAATTAAATTTTTATGGCAATCTGATATTTGTGATATTTCCTATTCAACTAATTTCAGGACTTGCAGGAATGACCCTAAAATAACTCGTTTTACAATAATATTTAAAGCAAGGTTGGACTTTTTTAAAATCATTAAGGTGAGTGTTACTCATACAGACTCTCTGGACTGTAATGTATACTGTCAGTCGCAAAAATAGCGTTTAAGTTTCAAACGCGATTTATAATCAAACCTGACAAAACAATGATGTATTCAGGATACGTCCCGTCTTCGTATCTGCATCACGGGTGATTCAGACGCCAGGTAATATTAAACTAAAGCTCATGAAAGCGACAGTATATTAAGTATAATCCCTCATCTTCTCCCGCCAATCCATCACGGTGTTATCACACAGAAACCTCGCGATAATCTTCATGCTCCTGAGGTTTCCCGCGCTTAAATTCCACTCTTGCATCTGGCGCGAGATGCAGCGTTCAGCTGCATTGACATCTGTTATTAGATATTCATCAGCGCTTCACGAACGCTCCAAAAACGAGCTGTTCTCACAATCCACCACAAGGGGGGATGTAATAAAGCTTGGTGGCAGACCCTTGCACAAAAACTAAAACTGCAGAGTAACAGTAAGATGTCAAATAATAAAAAAAATTTAGGATAAAAAAGGATGAACAAATATAATTTAGTCTGCAATGCAACACCAGGTAATATATTTTGATAGCCATCATAAGCAGAGACATAAATGCAACTTGATTGATTTTCAACTAAATTCTGTAATGCATAGTGCTGCATATTGGTTCTTATTACACACTTGATTTGATTTTAAGTGTAAAGTGGGTTGTTTAGACAGCTGTAACTATGTGAATTATATAAGTACCAGACTTGTGCATACACTATCTGTCTGGAATCTCATCCAAGAATCTGCTCTCATAATGGTCTCACATACTTTACAGACACATACACATTGTGGTGATGTAGTTTACAAGGCAAAGTACAAAGAAACTTGGTAACAAACAGTATTCTTTAAATTGTTTTGATCATTACTGGCTGATCAATTAAATATTTTAGTAACAATAAAATGTTGCAGTAAAAAAAACTGGACCTGACAACACAACTATACATTGGTTAGAGTTTGTTCTTGGACAGTATTTTCCGGCAAAACAGGATTAAAGTTTACTTCATGATAGCGCATAGTTTCTGGTTAGCTTTTGCGTGTATGTTGTCCTCTTAAATTATTGGCTGATTAAGTTCAGAAATGACCTAATCAGATTTATAAAGATAAATCTATATCAGCTAGCGGATACAATGACTGCCATGCTGCTTTTATTATAGGAAATATTTGTTTAAACAAAATTATTTCCTATATTCAGTATGTTGTTTGGATGAGGGCTGGATGCTAAGGCTGATTACTCTCAATTTAAATGTATAGCCTGCAGCCAAGTGCAATCAGTGCTTGTGTATGTAACATGTCTGTGAATAATAAAAAACCTTAGTCTGCAGACTTACAGGCACTGGCAGTACTAAAGAATGGGGAATAATGGCACCTTCAACAAATAAACATAAAATAAACAATACATTTTTTTTACCAGTGGATATTAGGGGAATTTTAAGTGTGCACCAGAGGTCATAGAAATAAAACCCATCACAGAATTTGAAGATTTCTTTAAAAGTTTCTTTTTCATTAAAATTTGAGATACTGATGTGGATAATCATTGCTTCCAAACAAAAGGAATGATTTAACAAATCCAGAGTCTTGTAAATATTTTAAGATCTGAGCTTGGGAAAAGTGTCCAGTGTAGTGGTGAGATTTTACTAAAGCTATGTGCAGAATCTTCAAACATACTGATGATTTTGCTTTAGATGAGGTGAACACGTGTGAGTGTTTAGTGTTCAGTGTTTGGCCTTTCTGATGTCATTCAGGCATGTGGGCTGCATATGCAAAGCTTGACATGTTCTGAAACAATGACTCAATATTTACTTCTTATCCTCTTTTCAGACTAATAACCAGTAACAAAATCTTCCTTTCTTTCATTCTTAAAGGTCTTAAGGCTTCCTTATTTTTCCTGTAAGAGTGGTTAATTTGCTAGACAGAAATATTGATTTTTTTTTGCAGAAAAAAGAAGTTGGCTTGCATGAGAGTGAATTTCCTTATATAGTAATAGCAATAGCAAGAACCTCTCTTTCAAGTCACTGTGAATATCAAAATCTAATCCAAGAGTATTTTTGTCTTATTTTGGGACTGGCACAGCCAGCCTACTAAACCTTTCATATTACAAAGCCACAAAGCAACTCCCTTAAATGCCATCTCAAGTACCACATTAGAAAGCATTCCTGTTAACCAAGGATTTTTTAGCATTAGTGTGGTCAAAAAACTCTCTCAGGTTGCAGGATACCTCACCGCTCCTGAAATTTGCCAATATGCTGCTTAAAGCTTGCTTAGCTTCAAGTTAACCAAGGGAAAGGATGCTGCAGCGTCACACCAATTATGCTTGTTTTTACTTTGACAGCTGATGTATCATCCAAACCTGTTCGTGAGAATGGG
The DNA here is from genome assembly GCA_036877625.1 of Ambastaia sidthimunki. Classification (NCBI taxonomy): domain Eukaryota; kingdom Metazoa; phylum Chordata; class Actinopteri; order Cypriniformes; family Botiidae; genus Ambastaia; species Ambastaia sidthimunki. Next base: position 10,670 of record JAZGTK010011594.1, on the reverse strand, counting down.
TTATTACTTGCAGATGGCTTGGTAGAAGATCAGCAAGCCTAGAAAGTCAAAAAACTGGGTCCAATCTTCGATCCTTAAAAATCGATAGTAATGCGTAAGATCAATCGCTATACTGTACATCATTACCTAAAGTGCCCTGTTGTAAAGGGACGTGCATTTGTGTGAGATTGCAGTCATATTGAACTTGAAAAAGCAGTTCCATGTCCTTTAGTTATTCAGCATGGCTTGAGCCATGTTCCAGAGATTCTCCTCAAAGGTTAAGATGGGGGAAGTAACAGTAACTCTTGTCATTACCCTCCTTGTTCCCTAGGAGCTGCACTGGCCTTCAGGGGCTGGCTGAAGCTGGTGATTCTTTGCTGCTGGACAGAGTGCCTGACTTAGATGGGGCAGTAAATCAGGCTTGCTGTTTGTGCTTCAAATGTCTGTGGGTGATGAGGACCAGATAAAGAGTAAACAAGGCTGTAAGAGGAAGTATATATCAGATGTGGTTGGCCTTTACGACGCAGGGTGCAGTATCATCAAAATGGTTTGCCAGTGTTAGGACAGTGGCATGAGAATGTATACAAAACTCTACAGTGTTGTGGTTGGGAAATAAGCTTTAATTACACTTTAATTAATTACACAAGGTTATAAATGCAGTTGCAACAACATGCTGTGCACTGATAGGAATTCCACCAGATTTGCCATCTATTTAGTGACTGTCATAAGGATGTTTTATGAATGAAAAGCTGGTCTCTGTTGTATATTTCTATTGGAATTGTTTAGCTGCTTTCCTTATGGACCATTTAGGATCTAGTCTCTATTTGACTGCATTATGGTAGCAATTCAAGCTATAATTATCCAGATCTTAATTGGTTGTTGTTTGAAAAATAAGAATATGAACACTGTAAGATGTTATAGCTCACAGTGTACTCTAATGCCAGAGTTGTTTAGTCTGTGAAATCCATCCTCATGGCTGACAGGACTGCGTTTGAAATATGTTGCATAACAGGCGAGGAACTCAAATCATTTACTCCCACACACCATTAAAAGAGTCATATTTCCACTGTCAGCCTTTTATTTCTAACTTAACATCTTTTTGGGTCAAAGAAGAAAACGGGTCAAGAATCTTTCATTCCTGTAGGGATTCAAGAAGTGTTTTCATGATATCACCACAACATCCTGCTCTTCTGATCTTTCGTGCCTGTAACGGCCTGATTTTTTTAAGGTTTAACCAAAAACTTGTGGCATAATTGTCAGTGAGATCTCAGAAAAAAAGACACATCAAGCAAACACACGTTCTGGTTCATGAATGGTTCCACAAAATCCATTCAGTATCTGTTAGCACCATCTTCTTTTAACCATCATTTGCGTGGAAAAACGGTTGCCTTTAATCAGTACTGTCAACAAATTAGTCAAAGATAAATACAAGTTAACCAAGTACGTTACAAACAAACTCCATCCAAAGAGGTGTGTTTCAACAACCTTTCAAGTTGCGTACTTCTTTACTGCAAAAGCTATTGAGCTTCGAGCACTGGGGCATTACAAACTATACAATATGATAGAAGGTGAACAAGGAGATGAAAGAAGCTGATTCCCCCTAAGGTAAACCTGACAGAAAAGGGGATTATAGAACACATTAACTAAAGCCATGTTTAAAGAGGAGTGGACATCCCCCCTTCCCCCCCACACACTTAAGTTCCCAGGTGATTCTATACTTCAGTTACCCGCCCCTTTTGAAGACACAGATGGGGGATCGGAGGAATGTGTAAATGTTATTCTCCATCTTTGTGTGCAGGACAGCTGTGCAAACTCTGCCCTTGCGGTTAAATTGGTGTTTATTGTTGAGGGATTACCGTGTGGGTCTGTAGTCCTTCTCCTCAAATTTCAAAATGTCTTTTTGCTAACTGACAAATATATTCAGAAGCATGCAGAGTTGCGAGCTGTCGTGCGCACAGCAGCTATCTTTCTTCTTTGAACGTGAGCCTCTGCTGTGGAGGGGTGGCTGAAGGGTTTACTCAGCTTAGCAAATGTTAACGATACTTGATTCTTTCACTGGGTGAAGATTAAAAAGGAAACAATGCATTGACCACTGCTGGTAAAAGCCCATTATTTTTAGACTGTGTTTGTGAAGCTCGGCTTTGTTTAGACAGATGGGTTTGGGCCAGGGATCCTTAAAAACGCTCTCGCAAACACGCACACAAACAACGCAATTTTGTAAATGTGTAGTGGCAGGTGTAGTATTTATACAATATTTCTCTGACTATATTTCTATGTAGAATTCTGATAAAAATCATTTACATGAATATTTTTACTTTATCAACCATTTTTTAACTTTCTTGGCAATATATTTATATTTTATTATTTGACAAAATAAAAAACAGTTAACAAATGAAAAACTTTTTAAAGAACTATGATGCAAGTAAGCAACAGAGAGCTTGATTAGTTAGGAATAATGAATGACAAAGGGGCAGTGGGTTAAATTTGGGTTGTCTTAGTCAATGAAGAGGATTTGTTTAGAAGTACAAAATGATCTGTGAATTGAGATTTTCCAGAGGCCTTGCCTCTGTCTCTAACACGATGTGAATCAAAGCCAGAGGCAGCCTTTTACAATTCGATGAGACAGCAAGCCACTTGCCACATCACTGCATCCAGATGCATGCTGTATGTTTGTTGCTGTGCTCAGTATGTGTTACAGCAAAATCCTTGTTCCAGGCCAATAGACTCTTTTAGTTACTACCAGTAGAGGTAATGCAGTTGCGTTAAAATCTCAGTTGCGTTGAAACCTTCAATGATTTCAATTTCAAGGTGATACTGGAACAGCCAAAAGGGAGAGATTGTTTGTTTGTGAGCATATGCCTAGGAACAGCTGATTCACATTTCTGTATTTGGTGTGTGAGAAAAGGATGCATGACTCCATGTCTCTATTTAATCAATAGAACATGAAACAGAAGAAGATTGTTTTGCAGAAACCTTGAAAAACGGGTAACAAAGCTTAACTGTTTCACTAGTGCGGCCACTCCCGTTGTCAGTTTTATTGTGGCTGCCGTACCATCTCCAAAGTCAACCAGAGCCCCAGGCTAAAGTGAAACACAAGTACAACAAAAGCAAAAAGATCAGCTCATTTGACTAATCACCTTTGTCTCTTTCTCTTCCTTTCCCTCAGGTGAAGCTCCAGGCTTTATCAACTTTCTCATCTCCAAGGAAGGTGGTGAGATGTCTTTTGTGGAGCAAGCCAATGTCTGGCTCTTTCTTCGACTGCCAAAGGGCAACCGTACCCGTGCTAACGTCACCATTCGGCTGCTTCTGCAGCAGGGCATGGGAGAGAAGTTGCTGGCAGAGAAGTCCGTGGACACACGGCGGAGTGGCTGGCATACATTTTCCGTGTCGGCCAGCGTGCAGGAGTTGCTGCAGCAAGGGGGGAGTGCGCTAAGCTTGCGTGTCTCTTGTCCACTGTGCGCCGATGCACGAGCCACGCCCGTGCTTGTAACTCCAGGAGGTGGAGACCGTGAGCAATCTCACCGACCATTCCTCATGGCTGTGGTAAGGCAAATTGATGATCTGACCCGAAGGAGACGTCGCAAAAGAGGCCTGGAATGCGACGGCAAGGTGCGTGTCTGCTGCAAGCGTCAGTTCTATGTAAACTTCAAGGACATTGGCTGGAACGACTGGATCATCGCTCCATCTGGGTATCATGCCAACTACTGTGAAGGCGACTGTCCCAGCCATGTCGCAAGCATCACCGGCAACTCACTATCTTTCCACTCCACCGTCATCAACCATTATCGCATGAGAGGGTACAGCCCCTTCAACAACATCAAGTCATGTTGCGTGCCCACACGTCTGCGAGCCATGTCCATGCTTTACTACAACGAGGAGCAGAAAATTGTCAAAAAGGACATCCAGAACATGATTGTAGAAGAATGTGGCTGTTCGTAAGACATCTAAGAGAAGGAGAAGGGTAGGGAAAGAGACAAAAAACAGCAAGGTTGGGTAGCAGGGGCAAGAACTTTAGCCCTATGACAAATGACTTGTAGGGTAAGAAAAACAAAGAGATGTGGAGGGAGGAGACTCCTCTTTCTCTATCTCACTGCCTCAAGACAAACTCAAGAAGACAGGCCTCTCTTTCTCTCGACCACTTGTGCGTGGTCATCCTAGAATCCATTGGGTATCACATTACAATGGGTATCTGTAACTCAGAGTAATCTCTGTGGCACTTTCAAAACAGAAAAGAAAATATAATATATTTTTGTTACAAAGCAAAGGGAGCAAGGTCAGAGGGTATTTATGCGGCCTACCATGCAGCGCGGACATGCACTACGAGAGGAGAGAGATCACGTAGATGAGGTGCCTGAAAAATAAATCTCAAACCTATGCAACTATGTCAAGTATTATGATATATTTTTCATCAAGGTGTTGTTTTTGTTTCTTAACTATTCACTTTTACAAACTAAAAAAAGAGTTAACATTTGTTGACTTTGTATACTTTGTATGTATGTTTAATGTTACACGTGTGTTGTGTGTGTCTGTGTATACAAAATGTATGTGTGTATGTACAGTGTGCCTATGGGAGTATTTGTGTATGTTTGTGTGTTTGTATGCGTTGTTGAGAGATACTTGAAAGAAGTTTGACGGGCTGCTGGAACCAAACATTTCTCTATATTATTATTCTAATTATTCTGACTATTGTTAATAATGTTATTATTTTGTTTTGATTTCTGTACATTTTTTGTTATCTTAAAAAAAGAGACGTTAAAACGTTTACAGTTTTGCACTATATCAACATTTTGATCAGTGTAGCCACATATACAAATAGAATATAGAGGATAAACAAAGCACTTCAGAACAGATGTACCCACATAGCATGAGTCTAACAAGAGATTACAAATGAACAGGGAGACAAGAGGGGAAGACCAAGAAAACTAGCACTACACCATGTACACATGCATTTTATAAAATAGTATTTCGGTTTTTGTACAACACCAAAGAATTTAGTTTTGTGTTGCCTACCTTATTAGGCTGTCTCAGAACAGATTGTTTAAAAAAGTCCAATATGTCGCAACGCTTTGCCCCCCACAAAGATGTCCATGTTAGCAAACCACAAGACCTTTAAATCATTTCATCAATGTCCCACTGCAGCTCACTCTTGTGTGCTTTGCACTGCTGCACAGTCTATGTGTGACTGGCCATCTAAATATGGTTAATACAGCACTTACAGTTTGTTTTTAATGGTGGATTGTTAAAAAAGTGAATGTGTCGCCTTGATATTTAATGACTTTTTTTTGTGTAATTGGAAGATGAATTCGTATTTAGAATTTTTTTTTACCAAATATTAAAAGGATCCTACATGATCCCAAAAAAAGAAAGTTTTGTTTTGCAGTTGTTTTTGTTAATATTTCCAATACCGAACACAGAGTTCTTTACCACTGTGCAATGTCGCGAATGAAGCAATTTGTGAAAAAAGTAAAGAAAAGAAATGACAAGCTAAAAAATTAAGATGTTTCGTGTTACATTTTGGACTAAAAAAGTTTACGTTTTCAGTATGTTCCTAATGGAAATGCAATTTGAAATGTAATTAAAGAAAAACACAAAAAAGGAAAACACAAATTAAGAAAAAATATATAAAAAGAAAGACGTTGTATATGTTTTGTTTGTTTTTGTTTGTTTGTTGTTGAGACAAAAATAATTGACACTGAAATAAGTGGACTAAGAATAAAAATATATTTTTTATTCTGTATATATGGAAATCAAGATACCAATATGTTACATTGCTTTGTTGTACAAATCAAAAATGTGCTTGTGGCTATTTTTTTTATCTAATTTATTCTACAGTATTTTGTCCTTTGCTTCACCATTAAAGTTAAAAGGTTGTACACCAAAACAATTGAGAAAAGTGTTGATTTTAATTTTTGCATTTACTTTTTTTCCCATTTACTTTTCTGTTTTACATACACAAAGAAATCCAAATCTAAGGTTTTTAAAGACTCACACAGAGGCTCACAACTCATACTAAACTTATTACATTTATGATTAAACTTATGAACAATGTGCAAAAAGAGAAAAATTTGATTTTAAGTACCACATTAACTTTTGAGTGTGGACAATGGCAATTGGTATCACTTTATCATCAATAAGGATGTACCTTGTCCATCTCTAATAATAACACCTACTTCAGAAATATCCAAAATCCACCTTTCAAAAGACTAAAGGAAAAAAGCATGACCGTTTGCATGTTAAATTGGTGTGATTATCAGGACACAGAACCAGATGGCATCTATTTAAAGCATGTTGCAGAGGCTTTAGTTAAATCATGGTGGTTTTAAAGGAGGTGGACTAGACATTATGAGCCATTGCTGGTGTATGACACATTGCCACAGTGTTCCCCCAAATCTACACACACATATACATGACAACATTAACAGAACTAAGTCCACGTATATACATATGTTATTCAGAAACAAAATGGGCACTTTTCTCCTTCACAGAGATGTACAGTCCTCTCAGTCCTCTCTCTGGAAATGAAAAAGGTACTAGTTTAGATAACATAAAAGAGTGTAAAAGAGTTCCTGCTTAAAAACAGAGCTGTCTCAAGATAATGACAGAGGACAACAAATGGCTGGCAGTAATAATAATTCAGTAGTAGGCGATCAAAGAGCACCAGCAACCACATGCAGGAGTTTCTTCTGAAGAGACAGAGTCTGTGGCAAGGAGGCCAGCGGACAGTCATTCATTTAAAAAGCACATTCTTTTTATTAGTGATGCTTACTATTACCATTGCTCATACTTAAAACTCTACAGACATAAATGATATCTCAAATTATAGGACTTATTCAGGAAAGGTGTACTACTGCTTTGCTTTGTCTATTAAAATGTAATAGCAGATCTAGTACGTTTTTCTTTTTAGGAATTATTGCAATGTTTATGATACAATTCAAATCTATTAGATGTACATTGAAGGAGGATCCAAAGACATAATCTGGAACAAGAATATCATGGCGACTTGGGGGCGGGATCTTTTAACTTGGGCCAATAAGCAACCACATAGCAACACCCTGGCAACCACCCACAACACTAACATGAGTTTTAGCACTACTCACATATTAAAAAATAAATAAATAGTTTAAAATACATTTTGATTATATTTTCATCAAGGCATAGCAGCTGAGTTCTTTTCAGTCAAAATTGTTGGCCTAACTTGATTATAAATTTAAAGAAACTTGAATACAACAAAATGTGCTTACATGGTGGTGAAAAATCTCATACTTCCAAAATCTGTGTATCTTACAGCAAGAACTGAGAAAAAGATATATAGTGATGGAATCATCACTATTTTTTCCCATATATGTTACCTATTTTTTTTTTGTATATTAGAATAAAATATATTCTATAATAATATAATTTTTTAAATGAGATGCTTGGTGTATACATTGGTTTATAATTGCCATTTTTCATTAGCTAAAGATATAACCATAACATCTAACAGGGACTTTGAATAGGCTGTTGACCTTGTGTTATGGTAAAGAGATAAGTACAGTGTATGCAGAGATTGAGAGGAGGGCTAGACTAGTTGCGCAAGGTGTTGTCAAACACCCAAACCCAAGAGTAGAGATTAGAGATCTCTTCTGAGCTGTGCAAACAGACAAATCATGTCTTCAAAACACACAGTACAATAGTGCTAATTGATTTTAACAGAGGAACGAGCCTTTTACAAACCAAAGCAAATACTGACACCCTTTTAAATGGACAACAGAATGAAGTACATGAACATAGTATATGTGTGTGTGTGTGTGCGTGTGTGAGAGAGAGAGAGAGACACAAAATACAATAGAGATTTTAAAAACAAAATACATTTATAATTACATTTATAAAAAAAAATATTTAGGTGGTTAACATTTTTAATTATGATGCACAAAATATGATTTTTAACCGTTTATTTTAAATATTGAAGTTTTCAATAACATAAATGCATATTCTATATTTAAAATTTTTACATTTATAGTATATTTAAGTAATAATGTATTGGCAATGGTATATTGCCAAGTATATGATTATACTTGGTTTTCATGAAAGTTTATGCTTCATTCTCTGGTGAAATATACCCATCACATTTAAACTCTATCCACAGTCATCTGATTACCTCAGCAGACATCACATGTTAAAAGAAGATTTGAGGGACATTTTGATATAGAACAAAATACATGACAGCATCCAAAAGTAACCTTGAACTGACCTTGATCAAATCTGAAAACAGATTGTTCCTTCACTTCAACAGAAAGAAACATAAGCCAAGGTCAAAAGTCATAACTGAAGTGAATATTTGGCTTAGATACCACTTCCTCGATCCATGGAACTGAAAGCATATCAGTTATACAAGACATTGACATTTTTTATGCATGTAGACTTTATCAACATTCTGTAATGTTTGGAAATCAGGTCCAGAAATGTTCCTGGATGTAAATATACGTCAGAAACCTTTGTGGTGAATGAAAAATATTAGGGTTTGACATGGCTTGACACAGGGCCATAATACTGAGGTAAAACTAAACAAGAAATATTAGACATTAATATTAAAAATACTGGTGTGATTTGAATCGTTTGGAGGCAGCATTGCTTACTAATGCGACGCTAAACCATCAACACAAGCTTGTAGGCACCTCAACTGCTTCCATAACCAATTTCTCCTCTCAGTTTCAAACATTTCTCAGTAAATCTGACATGCTAAAACTAATCTCTCTGGCCCACTGATAAATCAGAAAGAAGAGAAGAAAAGCCATTCATTACCAAACACTAGATCATCACCAGTCTGCTCACCTAACATTTAAGATGTTTTCTCAGCCAAAAAATAAACACCCAGCATCACATTTGTCAAAGTACTTCATACATCTTCAACCCAAAACATCTCTGATATCAACCTCCCACTGCTGAACTGGACCACAGTCAAATTCTACAGCACAGCAGAATCTTCTCATGTGCTCTCATGTTACTTATGAAGAACAAACTGATGTAAACATTCTGATTTATTCCCCAAACCCCCAGTACTGTATTACATTACTGCATCGATCTTTACCTAAAATCACAAAATTGCCTATATGCATAGGACAAAACTATAGGGCTGGGCCCCAGCCACCACACACCCAACAGTGTAAAGACATTTTTAGGCCTGGGACAATGTTCTCAGTTGTCTCCCACTGACAACCGTCCTGTGCACACGTTTTGTGGAGAAACCAGAGATTTACAGTAGCATTTTATCTGATACTATTGCACCAGAAAATATAAACAGTTATTTTATAATAAAAAAGAAGGGTAGAAAGCCACGCACCATCATTTCCTTTCACATCACTATCAACTAAGTATCGCCCTAGGTTCAACAATGTCTGGGGATGATATGACTCTTATCAGTTTTGGAACTGGCTGCAGCCTTCAGAGAAAGAACACTTTCTCAGCTTTAGTCAGAATGATGCTTTCACAGAAAACAACCATATTGTGTGATGCTCCTTGGAATTTTATGTATCCATAGGTGTGCTGGATCTGTTAACTTTATCTCCAGATTTGTCTGCGCACTGCAGCTAATGTAGCATCTCTGAGTCATGCATGTATTAAGGAATGTTCAAGCTGACAACGTTTTGCAACAACCACAGACACAGAGAAGATGCCGTCCATTAACTATGTGACAAAGTTTAGCAAAGTTCCACTTTATGCAAATAAGCAGCAATGTGATGCAGCAACTACCAAGACAGTGAAGACAGTATGGATCACATGACCTGCCTTCTACTACAGCTAAATACTATGATTAAGTGGGAACATCTACTAGCAACCAATATTGCTGTGACTCTTCCAGCAATTTAATCAGTTAGTATGTTAGTATGAATGCCCCTTTAGAAGTCAAAAGTGAACCAGCCAAAAAAATCCAAATGTGACACTAATGTAATTTTAATTACACAATGACTTTGCCAGAAAAATGCATATCATGTATGTTTAAAGACATACATATTGGAGTCAGATTTTGGCTGGTGGGCATTGTGCTGTTAGCCCCTGCTCGTAGATATAACAGCAACATCATTATGGGTACTGGGTATCTTGGATTATCTAACACACAGTCTTTCGTCATAAAATTTCCCAAATGTCAGACTCTTAAATGTGACTACTGGTCCCATGTGGTGTTTCTGTCAGGAAAGTTTTGCTCTGATTCAGAACATGAGCTAATTTGTGATGTCTCCTTAGCATGGATGTGTGTCTACTGGGATGTGATAGCACATCAAGGGACTGGCATCATCATTATAAATGCAGTTTCTCCTGCACGCACAATATGAGCTATAAGCAGAGATGCACATGAGTTCTCTTCTCTTATGAGAGCACAGACTCTATCTTATGAGATACAGAACCAAATATTAAATAAACTAAAATGTCACTATTTATTTTTAGAGCACATCTGCTGAGAACTGGGGGACTGTAGATATAATGAGGCAGTAAGTGTGCAAAGTCAGTTCAGCTATTAAAAGACACGTGGCTAAAGACTGCAGACTGTTTTTATTCCATAGTCCATCTTTTAATATGGACTATGGAATAATGATTTTAGCCATGTGCAGTGCAGCAAAATATTACATGCTACTGCTGAAAAGAATGGCTACTAGACTCTTTATATTGATATTTGTTAACATATAATTAATATCCTGTGACCTTTACCTTTCATT
>JAZGTK010011593.1:0-15491 GCA_036877625.1 Ambastaia sidthimunki | reverse complement strand
ATTGTATGTAAAACAATATTTTGAAATTGATCTGAAACTAAGCAAGACAATAAAGTAGTTAACCTCATTAACCCGTGTCTTGTTTTAGTTTGACTAATTTAAAGGCACATCGTGTGTTTACTCATGAAAGTTGGCTGTGTGGGGGGCTTGGCTCACACGTTGAGCCGGTAAGAGGACTGGGGGCGAGGTGAAAACATCTCATTGGCTCCCGCTGCTCCATTTAACAGAATCCAACTAATTTGTCCTTTAAACATCAGCTGGGAAGGTGCACCAAGATCCAGCATAACACCGGCACTATCTCTCTCTCTCTCTCTCTGAACTACAGTGTGTTCATCAGCGTCTCGCAAGAGGAACTTTAAACATGCAGAAGGGTTTTTATCCAGAAGACGTGATAAATCTCTCCAGATCTGAAGCGGAGACGCGCAGCATCGTCTTATGATCCACTTTTATTAACGTGACAGCATCTCGTCAACTGATCGACGACGCAGAAGACAAACAAATCGCGTAATTCCTGCATGATTGAAACAGGATCATAAAAGGTGCGTAAAGGATCCAAGACCTGAAGCGTCACTTCGGGATTGTATTCAATGGTCAAAGGATGCATAAATCATTAACAATTTAACTGATCAGATGATGTGTAAATCTCTCAAGTAAATGATTCAAGACATGGAAGCCCGTGAGAAAAATGTGTTTTTATAAGCACATGATATTTTGTGTCACGGTATGGAGAGCTCGTCATGCGCTCCTTTGGCAACGACCGCTGCAGGTAACTTTTATACGATGGATTTAGGTGGGCTTGCAACAAGTTTCAGGGGTCGTTCGTCTTCCGGAACATGATTCTAGTTTATTCTGTGATTTTGTGGTCACTCAGCTCACGGCTTCGGGGTTTTAAAAGACTTTGAAGAGGTTTTGTCATTTATTTATCGTGCAACCCGGAGCGGATCCCGTTGGCTCATATGGGAATGAAACATTCTTCCCGTTGTTTGCTCCTCCGGAGAAAAATGGCGGATTCGGAGAGCACCGAGGTAAGCGAAGAGAATTAACATTCAAACATATCGATAAATGTCATTTACAAGTTAACAAACCTTAATATAATATGAATTATTTCCTAACGCGTTTAAAAGTGGCCGCGCCTGCGATGCTTTCAGTGTATAAAGCCACTGCAAGATGTTATTCCCGATTTTTTCTTTAACAAACTCTTCGTCCTCTAACAAACTTTATCCTATAGAATAAGAAAAACGATCTAATGTTACATAAACGTTTGTAAAGAACCTAAAAGTTTGGTCTATTCGTATCGACATATACTTTATTTTTGGTTCGTCTGGTAACTTAAAGGTTGTATGTTTAAATTAGGTTTAGATACATGCACTATTACCATTGTGTCCTTTAAATAAGACACTTAAACACAGGTTTCCAGTGTTAGTTACTGTAAGACACTTTATATAAAGCATGAATTGAACGACTATACTGCCGGGTTTTGTGCATTGTTTCACGGGTTGCGTCGGGTCGCTGTCCGTGGTACTGCACCTGCCTCCGGAGCTTCTCACTGAAAATACCAACATTGATTTGAGTAAAATCTCTTCTTGAAATAGTGTCTGAAGAAAAGTACAAAATATGCAGTGAATATGTAATGTAACAGTAATAAATGAACTGCCATATAACATTAATGAAAACTATAAAGTTATTTATATAACACGCAGGTGACAACTTGCCTCAATCTGACATTTATGAAAAGTAAGTTTGTTTATATACAAGTTTAGCCTTTTAGCAAACATCTAACATTTACCTTAATAATACAAGTGTACCTCACAATAATGTATGCCACAGTACTGTTTACTGAGTCCCAGCTATTAGTCAATATACAATACGATTTGTTTAGGGGAAATATTATAAACCAGATATGAGACACACATGCCAAATACAACAGGCTATGCAAAAACTGAGATAACATTCTTGTGTGACAACAAACTCAGTCTTCTGTCAGTAGTAAAAGGGCAAAAAGTAGTACAAGCGAAAACAACTAAAGTCAATCAATTCTTGTAAAATGAATTAAAACCTGCAGAGTCCAGCCCTGCCTTTGAGCAAAACACTCATGATTTTCAGTTGCTTTTATGCCTTGAACTGTATGCAGACCTCAGTATGAGATTATCCAGCTGGAATATATTGACATGGTCATGCAAGCATAAAAGCTGATCCGTGTTCATTAAAGTATGAGGAAAAGAGGCATTTATATACGGAGGCTTTTGTTAAAAAATTCCTCGTAAAGTTCAGCGCAGCAGTAGGTCGTGGTATAATGTCAGGGGATCTTTAAAACCATTTGATGGATGCGGCCTGACCTCTGAAAACTCTCCCAAAAATAGCAGGTAGGTTGAGAGTGAGTGCTCTGTTTCAGAGCTGTTAGTCTGTCAAACAGCCGTCCAATAGAGACCAATAGAGACGTCAAGATTAACACTTTACTACATTCTGATGGATGCTTCAAAGCAATTGACTGATGACTTTAAAATATCTGCATATTTAGTCAAAAAATGTCTCATGTTTTTGTCCTGGGGCAGGTTCTCCCCTAAACCTGAGAGATGATGTAGGTTTCAAGGTCAGCATTGAGTTTAAAAACTTCACAACTGTAAAGTTTGTAAACTTCTCGTTGTAAAAACTTTGTGAAGCTTAGTTGGTGAAAACACCACTTTTCATCTCTTTTTTATAAAGCCATGCTGACAGCTTTATAAAACTGCGTGATGCCCGGCCGAAGCAGAAAGGGCTGCCCGCATATCTGCAAAATTCATGTGCTGTTCTAAACACATTAATAATTTAGATATGCAATGCAAAGCAACCCTTAAGCTTTCAGAAAGAGACGTGCTGAAACTGACGGCTGGTATTTTTCACTGATGAACTAACAGCAGAGGAAAGTCACGGCAGTTCTGTGACATGATCTCAAAAGCATCTATTTTGCCCACATGCACATCTATCCAGTTATGTCACCAATAAACAATTTCTCTTCTCAAGGGCTTGTTTTAAAGGTGGAGCGATGCCGAAATGTGCCATTTGTCGGGGTTAAAAATAGAATGTAAAATGAGATTTGTACGCAGAGTGGAGGGCACGGACATGTGCCCCCCCGTTTCTCTAATTGATGCATTCCTGACACCTTAAGTCTCTTGATACAGCTGCTCTTTCCTTACTGATGACACTCATTACTTTACATTCCTTAAGCTGAATGGCACACACACACACACACATTAATATGCTGGCAAGCGAATACAGGCACACGTATGCATTTACAAAAACATGCATGCACAATGCACACCTTAACTTTCAAAATCAACAACTTCTTTGTTCTCCAATGTTAACCCTAAATATGAAACAAGTTCTTGTATTTAAAAAAAACAAAGGACTGGAACAGGCATGGACAAGGCCTCCTAAAAACATGACACTCAAGACATAGGTTGCAAAAGAAAATCGTATAATGTCTCGCAACAGACAATGACGCCAGTCTGACGCATTCAAACCTACCAACAATTAAACAATAGCTTAGATAGTATGTTAAAACAAGGCCCCAGCTGCAGGCTTCTCTAATTAGTTACACAATTAAACACATACACAGCTTCTAATGACTCAAGTGCCACTTTTATACACATTTGCTGCTGGTAATGTGGATAGTGGTTCATTATTATCTTCTCTGTGAGACAGGCTTCTCCACTGGTAGCAGATTCACTAATCAGAGCCTGAGAGTTCGCCATATGTAATGCTTATTCATACAGACCACCTCCACACCAGTGCCCCTCTAACAGCCCCACACTCCATCAGCTCACACGACCCACAGCATTCTGTCAACACTCACACATCTGACTGACAAACACTGGAGATACAGAGAAACGAGGAAGACTTTCCTGACTCATTTGGGAACATTTGTTAGCAGCTGTGCATTAAAAAAAGCATTTTCTTTAGTTTGTTATCCAAAGCCACAAAAATCGCATTCGTATATAATCTATCACAGTTTCAATGAAGCTTATCAAAGCTTAATAAAATAAAAACAGAAGACATGATATTTGCAGTAACAAAGAAAATTATGCCTATTAAAAGGACCTTCTAGATTTTTTGCATTTTACATTTGTTTGTTTTTTTTTTCATTTAAATACCTTTTTATAAAACTCATTCAGAAATGTTTTGCTTGAAAAGTGCTATTTTCCCTTAAAACACTTTTTTAGACATAATGCATCAACATTTAAACAATAAAAGTGTGGCTTAAGTGACATTCACATTGTGCCTTTATCTTTGTTTATCCTCTTTGCAACTTTTATTAGCAACAGCCCCTGAGTGCCGCCCCATCACAGTCAGTCCAGCCCTCTCCTCTCCCCAAACCGGTGTCATCGGTCCATCACGCCCAGCGGCCCACACACCCAACCCACCCGCCTCACACCCCACACTCAGCCAACCTGCCCAGCTGCCCTGGCAGAGGAAAGATGTCCAAGTTCCTCAACCCGGATGAGATGACCTCCAGAGACTATTACTTTGACTCCTACGCCCACTTTGGTATTCACGAGGTACGGGTGGATCAAAGCAGCAGATGCTTCTGTTTAACAAAGATGCTGAGATGCTGAGATTGGATGCAAGTACTCTTAGTAATCGACATCAGTCTTTCTGATTTATTTGCTGGGTGTAATGTATAATGCAGAGAAGTGGAGCAGGGGGGGGCGAGAGAGGAGGGGTGGGGCGTGTCATTGAATTATGGGATGGGAGAGAGCACGGAACCGGATATTCAGACGAGACCTGCAAGATTAATTTTGTTCGGCTCATTTTTAGTATATGGGTCAGATCTTTTGCCTGTCTCGTACAGCAAAAGAACTGCAGAAAGCTGAGAAGACATGCTTTTATGTTAATGATAACAGTGACACTGTACATCAGAGAGCCACGATGAGTTCCATGTTCAGACAATAGCTTCTCTGGAAGTGATCTGTTGCATGAAATCTATGAACATTAAAAGGACAAATAAATGCACTTGCCAGGTGCTTTTATCCAGAGTGACTTGCAGTGCATTTATACTATAAATAATGCAGAAACTGTACAAACATTAAACGGAGCTTGATTACAATGGTCTAAAATAAAGCAAACGGCAGACTAAAGGCAACGCTTTCTCATCTCAGAGTCTATCACACGCCACTGGCTTATTCTAATGTGAACATACCAAAAATGGCGTGTTGGTTCTAAAATCCAGTTAGCTGCTGTCTACTGCCTACACAGGCAACATCCTAACTGAACCTCATAAGTTGACTTGATCTGAAAGTCGAATTCTCAAATTGCTTTCAATAGAGTTTGCCACTGGCATCTTGCTAAGCTAAATATACTAAGCCACAGTATTCTCATACGCATTATAAAATGAGCAGCTCAGATCATGAAAACTGTTTGTTCAAAACAGCCTTACAACGTTCTAAAATACACAATATATTTATGTAGGCAGCTCGCAGGTTTTGGAACACAGCCATTATGTTACAATGCAGTAAAACGTGTGTGTGTGCAGGAGATGCTAAAGGACGAAGTGAGAACTCTGACATACAGGAACTCTATGTACCATAACAAACACATCTTCAAGGACAAGATCGTGCTGGACGTTGGGAGTGGAACTGGCATCCTCTCCATGTTTGCTGCCAAAGCTGGAGCCCGGCACGTGTACGGGGTAAGAGGCCACCAGCCCTCCTTATGCCTAAAACCGCAGGAGCCTGTAGTCTCCTGCCACGCTGGAGCCGTCCTCCATGCCAAAAATAGCACCACGGCAGCCACACTGCAGAGGCTCAGAGCTCTGAACGTGTAGCAAATAATCCTCTTTTATGGGAAATTTGATGGCATATTACCACCTACTTATTTCATAATAAAGGCTGATCCTGGTGCACAAAAACGCTTTTCTTCTCCTCTACACTCTCTAGCCAGGAAATACTGTGGTTGTACCATGGTTTTTAGGACATGCACCGTCCCAGCTAACAGGGAATGTTTTCAGAACATTGGCTAACGTTCTCTAAAAGTTCTTTCAAAGTTATTAAAACCGTATTTGCAGTAACGATAACATAACTTATTATTTTAACATTATTTATATGCATAACAAAAACAATATTTTTAAATTGTTAGTGAAGCAAAAATGCTACGGAATAAAAATATTTTTAAATAACATTCTTACAACTAAGCTGTGATGTTAAAACAATATTCGTAGAACATTCAAAATTCAAAAATAATTTTTAACATTTTTGTTACTTAATGAAAACATTAGAGAAATGTTCTTACAACCTAAAATTGTTAGCTAGCATGGTGGTACAATGTTAATCATTCAGTACCATGATAAAACCATGACTATACAATGGTACCGCTATTGAGCTTTTCGTAAAGTGCCCCTTCTGTCGCTCTATACACCGTTTTTATTTCACTGTCTAATGTCCTGTCTTGTCCATTTGAACATCAGCATTTTTCACTGCAGGGGCTAGTAAAGGTTTTTAGCAGGCAACTCTACTGGCCAAGCTGATTTCACAGGCTCTGGAACACCATATTGTCAGGCCGTGGTAACTGACTCTGCACACCAACCTAAAAAAGAAGCACACTAAAAACAGCAGTAAATGTCAGAAGGGACATTAGCCATGTGTTGCTAGTTGTGCACTTTCTCTTTGAGACTTAATGTCTGAGCTTGTTAAGTCAGAATCTGAACACAGAGGAAAACTTTGCAGCAACATTTTTCTTGATTTTCTGTGTCCCAGCAGCCTCTAGGGACAGAATGTTCCGAGAGCTTTTTCCTGGTTTTCAGAAGACAGTGAAACTAACTGGAGAAGAACAGCCGCGGCTGTCTGTCTGTAATTGAGCCGATATGATTTACACCTCAGTGGTCTTATCCAGTTGCACGGTGATAATGAACAATTCTCTGAACGCCTTCATTATATAATCTAAATGCCAGAGACAGCAAACTGTAATCAGTGTGCAGGTTCCAGCTCTCAACGCTGAGTTACACAAACCAACTGCTCGACATTTTAATGTTAAAGAGAAATGATTAACAACAGCATTAAACAGATGTTCAAACGATCAAATTTCCTGTTCAGCGTTGGCTGGCTGCTGTTGACATGATTAATCTTTTGGTAATATGCAAAACATTCATGAACTACTACAGCTTGTGGTGTTGTGGATATTTATGAGGTAATATCGTCTGTTTATCTTTTGGTGTACAATACAACTTCATGCAAAATTAATTCTTGAATAACAAAGGAATGTTATGGGTTCAGAGTAAGTTAAGCTCTATCAGTTACCAATTAACACAGACAATAATAATAACACAGAGTTGTCCCTCAGTGTGTGACAACAAACGTTTATACACTTTTTCTCTCGCCATTAAACTGACTGTCGTTTCTTCCATATAGTGACACATATCGAGTGAAACAGTTCTGCAATGAGATAAAATGTAGGACAGGACTTGATTTTGTTCTTTGGGATTTGATTGGATCGCTGGAAGTTGGATGGATAAAAAACTGTCTGGCCATTGGACAGTCAATGTAGTCCCGCCCTAGAACTTTGAATTTATGGTGACTTAAATGCAACTAAACCACTTTTAGATAAATCATTTCCTATACAGATGTGTTATCTGAGCTGTTGTCCATATTACTTTGGGTCTGACAGTTCTAGATTAATACATTTAATTGATAAACTAAACATAACTGCACAAAAGCAATTCCATCACATCGGTCTTATGCTAACACAAAGCTTTTAGGTCATGTGGATATACTTTGAGAGTGTGTAATTTAAACACAAATTTCACTTATACTAATAAGTAAAAACATTATTTTTATAACATTGTTTTCTATGCTAACGTTCTGAATAAATAACATTTATTATTTCCAAATGAACATATAAAACATACCAGTTATCGCTGATACACATTTTTACCAAATAAATGTGTGAAATGATTTTTAATGCCTGAGCTTGTTTTGTTTGCAAGCGTTTGCCCTTGATCTGCAGTATATTTACCGCAGCTCAGATTCAAGCGTTTTCCTCTGGCCTTCATCATGCACATCAAACACTTTTCTTCTGCTGCGGTTGTGCTGACCATGTCATGTGCATCACTGATTGCATTTAAATCGTCTGCCAGCGCTGACCCACTGCAAAACGTGAAGCTTTTCCAGAAACAGGTGCGACAGCCAATGAGGAGACAGCCCCCATTCCCATTATTTCCCAGCTGAAGTAACTCTATCCGATTCTGTCTCTGTGCTGAAGTTAAGGTGATGGCAATGGCTATAGACACTAACAATGTCTGAGAGAAACACGGGGGACATTAGGGGCCAGAGTGATCATAGCACCTCTCACTCATACAGGAGACAGACGTGGATGGCTTGCCACTAAATCTCTCCCCTTCCCTTCAGCCTTAAGCACTGACAGTCCTGTTACTGTGTGAGCCAGTTTATGTATATTTGTGCCAGGCGAAAAGACAGAAACTTACCATTATATGGTGGCACATTTTGAACAAGGTCTATTTTTACAGCAGAAGAGTGGTTGCCTAGCTAACAAGCTTAGGTTGTAAAAACGTAACCCTAACATTTTCATTCCAAGCAACAAAAATGATTAAAATTTTATTTTGAATGTCCTAGGAAGTCCAGTTTTTCAAAGGTTGTATTAGCAATACTGCTTGATCATAAAAATGTTATTCAAACATCATTCTACTAACGTTACTGCAAGAATATTTTCTGAATATTTTGAGAGAACTTTGAGAGAACGTTAGCCAGCGTTCTGAGAATGTTTCCTGTTAGCTGGGGGATCTGGAGAAATGAGGCAGACATGAGCACAATGAGGTCTGATTATCTCATGTTTTCTTCCTCAGATCGAATGCTCAAGCATCTCAGAATACTCAGAGAAAATCATCAAAGCCAATCATCTGGACAGCGGTGAGAATAATTCTGAGTGTAATATGTGGTTTGAGAAAAGCTGAATGACAAATAAGACCTTATGACTTCAACTGCATAAGCTCTTCAGCCTGTCAATATACATAACAGAGACCCTCTGCACTCATCTAAATATTAAGAGTTTTTTAAACGTACATTTTAAATGTGTTTTCCCAATGCAAAGAGTTTAAAGATAAACATGCTACAAAGGACAACCTGAAGGGCAGATGCGTTTCCCAAGAGAACACTTTGTCCAATGAGAGGCCACTTCCTGTTTCTTTCCAAAAACTGTTTTGCTTTAAGGGCACTGCAGTATTTCTAGAGTTCAACAAAAGCTGATGTTGCAAACTCAGCTGGACTATGATGCAGCTCAAACACACACACACACACACACAGAGATGCAGTTTCCATACTATACGAGTGATATTTAACTATAAGCCACACCTAAACATACTCTCACACTAATCAATTATGAGCCTGATTATCCAAATGATGAATCTAGGTATTTAGGACCACTTCAAATGTCCATCTACTACATTTGTGAGGACATTTTCCATAAATGTAAACCAAACCTCCACAGAAACATACTTTACTCACGAATACATTTTAATCAGCTTAAGAGTTTCAAGAATCAAAATAAACTTATGAAGTAACCGTGGTCACGTTTGTTCTGCGCTGCTGTGTGTTCCAGTTATCACCATCTTTAAAGGAAAAGTGGAGGAGACAGAACTTCCAGTAGATCAGGTGGACATCATCATCTCTGAATGGATGGGCTACAGTCTGTTTTATGAGTCTATGCTCAACACCGTCATCTTTGCCAGAGACAAGTGGCTGGTCAGTGCTGGTGTGTGTGTGTGTGTGTGTGTGTGTGTGTGTGTGTGTGTGTGTGTGTGTGTAAAATCTTGTGAAATCTTTCTTCATCTGCAGAAACCTGGAGGTCTGATGTTTCCAGACAGAGCTGCTCTCTATGTGGTAGCCATTGAAGACAGACAGTACAAGGACTTCAAGATACACTGTGAGTACACACACATATCCAGAAGAAGAAACAAACACAACAGGCTAGACTATCTTCATTAAAGAGACAGCTGTAAAAATCTACACAATGTCACTATGAGAGCAGACTCAGTCCTGAGGCGGCCATATTGCACACATTCCAGATATTATTATTTTATAACTTTTCATATATATAGTTCATATATAAAAATATAAGCTAAACAACCAGTCAGAGTGATCTATCTCACAACTCACCAACAAGCTCCAACAAGCTCCACCTAGGCTTAAGATTAGTGAAACCCAAAATGCATAGTGTTGGGGGGCCTCCAGGGCTCAGAATGAGAACAACTGGTTTAGTCTACCACTGGTTTAGCACACTTACTGTGTAAACTCTGTCTCAACAGGGTGGGAGAACGTTTATGGCTTTGACATGACCTGCATCAGGAATGTAGCCATGAAGGAACCACTGGTGGACATTGTGGACCCGAAACAAGTGGTGTCCAACGCCTGCCTGATCAAGGTCAGCCATTAATCCATCCAACTGTTGCACAAGCGTGTGTTTCTCTGTGCATGTGTGGAAGATGGAGATGAAACCATGGAGAAAACAGCAGCATTAGCATTTAACTGATCATTAGCTGTATCACTCAGTGTGACAGTTACATAATGACCCGTTGAAACGCAATTTCATTTCATTATGCGGCACTGAAGGTGCAGATGAGATGATTACTGGTTCGGTCTGATTCATCAAGACTGGAAGGTTTAGGCTCCACAGATGGACACAGATGCATGTGCAAACATCTCACGTATCTACAAACCTCTCGTTTTAACTGCACAAATACATATATTGAGGCTTTTAGCTTTTCTCTGATATGAATTTAGCAGCTTTATCACAGTATCAGACCTCACAGGAATGAAACCTGAGCTTTTGATGTACCGTAATTCAGAACTGGCAAACTCTTGAGCCTGACGTTTAGATGTCCAAAGATCTGAACATTTGTGCTGCATATCATGTCCTTATTGAAAGAAGGGTGTTCCTGTAGCTTAACAGGTAGAGCATTGCATTAGCAGCGCAAAGGTTGTGGGTTCGAACCCCAGGGAACACAAATACTGATCAAATGTGTAGCTTAAATGCACTGCAAGTCACTTTAAATAAAACCTTCTGAGAAATGCATATATGTAAATGTAAGGGTGTCTACATACTGAGAGGACAAGCATGCAGCTGCTGCATAATGTATGTAGACATTCAGGCCACACTAAAAAAGGTATAAATGTCACTGCATTAGATAATGAAACAGCTTTTATATTTTGCCATTATTTTTAACCAGAGTATTTCAGTGGATGTCTGAAATCTGTTCACAAGTTAACAAGGTAACAAAGGTGCCTGAACAGAACAGAACAGCATGTTTTACAAAATTAAATAAAAACAGAACGTGTCCAAATGCTTTTGGTCTTTGTTTTAAACAGAAAAGCTATTCACATGAAACTGATGGATAATTTATAAAAATGAATACCAGTTTCAAGAATTAGATGATGGAGATATAAACACAAACTGCTTTTTGCTAAATATTTTGCTTATGTTATTTATCATAAACATAAACGTCATTCAGTTTAATATTTGCCAATCTAAAGCAATACCATTTATACATATTTATGTGGCCTAATGTTCTTTGGAGCCGCTGTATGTCACTTTCTGATTGGAGTGTGTCCTGAACTGACCTTTCCCAGAGGAAGTTACATTATCATGTTAAAGCTTTCATCCACTCCTGTTCCAAATAACGGTTTCAGTAAAGTTCACATAAAGTTACTTATTTCAAAGATCACATTAGTCAAACTAAGCAAAGCTGGGAAACAATGGATGAAGGCACTTAAGTTGTGTGATAGATGCAAGAGTGTGACACACACACACACACACACACACACACAAGCCATTACAGAAGCTGTATGATACTACAGTGATTAATGATCCTTTTCAAAATTTTATGCTACACATACAAATCTAAAACTGATCAGACAAGTTTACAAATGAAAGACCTGATGACGAAAGTGAGAGGAGTATAAAACCATACAGAGATAAGGAGAGAGAGAGGGAAGGAGAGAGAGAGGGAAGGAGAGAGAGAGGGAAGGAGAGAGAGATCATTTTCCTGTTGTTTATCAGGTAAATATAGCCTCAGTGAGACATGTGGGACTCAGGTGTTTTGATGGGGAATGAAGTCATTTAAAAGGCTGTAAGGTTTGCTGATCTAAGGACAGAATATATTCTCATGTGATTACTGAAACAGATCAAACAGAGAACATAGATTTTCACTCTCTAATAAACAACAACAAATGGAAACCAACCACGGTCTAATTCTAAATGTTCTAAAACCTAACAGCTAAATGTGAAGAACAAACCAAAATGTCAGTTATTTTGTGTGGAAATCTTCTTTGTGGCTTCTCTGTAGCTCTACCATTTAAGTCATGTGAACATGTTCACACTTATTGTCCTACTAAGGAATTCTAAGGGAAACATCTGAAACTGCTGATGCTTAAACGAAACGTACCTGAGACCTCATGAAGGATGATGTTCTGCTGTCTTGTTTCAGGAAGTGGACATCTACACGGTGAAGCCTGAAGAACTGTCCTTCACATCCTCCTTCTGTCTTCAGATCCAGAGAAACGATTACGTCCACGCGCTGGTCACCTACTTCAACATAGAGTTCACCAAGTGTCACAAAAAGACTGGCTTCTCCACAGGTGTCACTCTGTCTCAACCTGCACCTGATCTGAAACCATTCCCAACTGGCTTTCAAACAATCTGAATCAGAGAAAGAATAAATGCTTATAGTGATTCAAACACTAAATGCGTCGGGTTTAGTTAAGCCTGTCTTAAGAAGTTATGCGCTTAACACCTAAATGCCATGCCAGTGTTTAACAATGTCAACAGCATCAAACGTGTGAGCTGTAGAGGAAACACTATGATGTTTGTAGTATGTTTTACATACTGTAGATGTAAACATTTAAACAAAGATTTAAAACATACAGAGATCATTCAAATCGCGACATGTTCGCAGGACGCGCGCGACTTGCGTTCGTCCAATGTTATTGACCTCATGAATATGCAAATAAGAAGGTTATGAGAAGCCCCGTGTGTAATTTGTGGTCAATTTCTGCCCCCTTGTGGATGAGTTACGACACTGCACTGGCAAAACATTGCATTGATCACAAACAGGCAATAATATCCAGTGTAGTCACAGTTTGTAACATTTGAAATATTAGGCTACTAAGAAACCAATTTTAAATTTGCATGTTTGTTGGAGGAATACATTAATCCTGAATACTGTTAGCAGCGTTGCTATTTCAATAAACATATTTGCACTCCAATATCACATAGGACTAAATTATCCATTTCCCCAGCTAACAGGCAACGTTCTCAGAACGTTGGCTAAGGTTCTGTCACTTATCAAAAAGGTTTTTGCACTAACATTAGTAGAACTTTATTTAACATTATATATCGTTGTCAAACAAGTCAGGCACTTACAAACAACGTAATCCGAAGAAGACTCAGTGTATTGCCTGGACAAACATATTTGGCTCGGGGCTTTTAAAAGGAAGTGATTCACACAGATTGTGTGGTGTGGTTTATACTGACGGGGGGTTGTTTTGTTTGTTTTTTTGTCTCTGTACCATCTTTCATGTTTGATACAACAGCAGTGTGACGCATTAAAGAATCGAGAAACTACATGATCGGTTGCTGGATGTGGAGTTGCAGTGTTATCAGAAGCCTTTTGGGCTGACAGTGTTGTGATCTCCAGACACAGAGATCTGAGGCCTCTGTTGAGTTCTTCTGACCTTTTAAGCTCAGACATATCGCTCAGTCAGCACTGGAGTTTTCTCTGGGGTGGAAGAGCGAGTGACTCTGCAGCTGGCAAGAAAACTAACACCTAGACTCTCTCTCTCTCTCTCTCTCACTCTCTTTCTCTCTCTCACACACACACACACACACTTTAGGTTTCTATGCTTTGTGGGGACTTTCCATAGGCTCTAAACCTTTTTCAAAATAGGCCATAAACCTTGGCCATCGCTTTGCATTTTTACACTTTCATAAAAGCATCATCTAGTATGTTTCATATTATCCCTCACGATGTAGGTGTGTGTGACTTGTGTACTTGTGGAGACATTCGGTCCCCACAATGATTGAAGAACAACACACACACACTTGCTTGCTTCTGATTAGACAGAGGTTTTGATAGGAACATGAGGTTGTATTGTGTATTTAATGATATACTGTATATGTTTACACTGGTCTGTTTGTGTTCACACAGCACCAGACGCTCAGTTCACACACTGGAAACAGACAGTGTTTTATCTGGAGGAGTATCTGACTGTGAAGAAAGGAGAAGAGATAGTGGGCAGCGTCACCATGAAGCCAAACGAGAAGAATGCAGTAAGAATCCTCATAAATCTTTCATGTCTCGCACACGTCCAGCATTGAGATGTTTGTTTTGGACAATAAAGAGTGTTTGTTTATGTGCTGTATGTCACAAGACAGTCTGATGTTAGAACACCATTCAGATGTTTATGTGATGTTTATCGGATGTTAGTACACAAGCAACACACACACACACACACATATTGACTCCAATAGTAAAAATAATAAGCTATTAAAAGTATAAAAAAATAAAAATGGCATTAATGTCTTTGCATCATAAAGTAAAAAACCAAACCAAGTGCCATTTATTGCCCTAAAAAATTAAACAAATCGACGCCAGTGTTTACAGCGATATTTTGATTATATTTATGTATCTCAGCAGTGAAGTTTTTTATTTGTTATCTTCTCTTTCCTTGTCTTTTCTTCAGCGTGATCTGGACTTCACCTTTGAGCTGGATTTTAAGGGGCAGTTGTGTGAGGCTGCTATCGCTCACGACTATAAGATGCGCTAAAAGTCCTGCAGGGGGCGACAGAGACAACCTGACGTCACAGAGAAGCAGAAGCCCATCTTAACTGCAGCGATGCTGGAAAGAGACACAGACACCCAGACAGAAGCTATTATCTCTGGGACACTCGCCAGCATTTGACGCAGGATGGCAGTTCTAGCAAATGCAGCGTTGCTTTGCCAAGTTTGCCATCTTTCCGACTGTTCGGGGCCAACAGAAGTCCCCTCTGCAAGCAAAAGAATGTTAATGTCTTATGAATGTTAAGCATTTATGTTTTCTTTGTTTAGATTTGAGATGTTCAGGTTGATGAAGGTTGTGCCTCTATATCCTGGTTATTAAGAATATTTCAACTTAACACATTTACTTAACTTATGTAGTCATAATCCATATTAGCGAAAGCAGTATTGCACTTTAAAGATTACAATGCAGTAGGGTAAAATGATCTTGTAGGTTTAGGAACAGCTTTTAAAGTCCAGGTTGTTCAACTTTAGAAAACAAATATCATTGCATCTTACCAATGATTAAATAACCGTAATCTTTTGCATTAAACATCAATGTTAAAGAGACAATTCACCCAAAAATAATAATTTCCATCATTTACTCACCCTCATTTCAAACCTGTATGACTTGTTTCTGAAAAACACAAAAGAAGATATTTTGAGAAATGTCTTAGCGGTTTATAATGGCAGTCAA
>JAZGTK010011592.1:0-15492 GCA_036877625.1 Ambastaia sidthimunki | reverse complement strand
AGCAAGAACAAAAAGCAATTCATCAGGTTAATTTTTCAAGTCGCAACTGCACTTACCCACCTTTCCGTATCTGACAAATTAGCAAGATATTCAGTACAGATTCTGATTTTTTTTCTGCCTCAACCAAATGATTTATCAAGGTTATAAAAATTTTATAGCAAATTAAGTCATTGTGTTTAACGACAACAAACAAACATGCTGAACTAGTGGTAAAGAGTTTTTTTTTTTCAATTTGGTGGAATGAAATTAATGTAAAAAATCTTTCATCCTGCTGTCCACAACCCAGGACGACCAAAGCTCATCTGAAAAGAGTGAACGAAGCTAATTGGTGATTTCACCTCACGGGAGACAAATGAGAGAATTCAGCAGTTCATCAAAATTGCCAAGGTCTTCAGACTCACTCATTCAGACGCTGAAGGATGTTTGGAAAATATAAGTTATTGATACAGTATTAGGGATACAGGTTTACAGAGAAAGTTACATTTACAGAACAAATTTTAAGAATTTGATGTCAACAAGTAACAACATTTACAACCAATTTTACTAGTATAATTTCAAGGGCTTCTGGTTAAAATACTATTCCGCTGGGAAAAGTAGCACAGCACTTTAATCTGTCAGGAACTGATTGAACTGGAGAATTGATCAATTTGCTTTTGAAAGTATTCTGACAAAAAAAACTAAACAGTTTAACAACATTTTAAAATCTATCATTATTTGCTATTGTTACCACAAGTGTATCGCTCCAGCATTTATTTAGCAAATTACTGAATTTAATACTGGGAAAATGAAGCTAACATCACACCAAACCACTTGTGTATTAAAGTTACAGTTAAAGTTAAGTGGTACAGAATTCTTTTTTGCTGTTTCACACTGTTTTTATGACTGACAGACAGAGGCTGAAACAGAAGGCTGAGGAAAAACCCAATGCAGGAACCCCAGACGAGAAAATGAGGTTGTTCCTCAGAGGGTGAATTTCTGTCAAATCTGTATGACGCTGACAGAGCGTGTTCACAGATCAGAACCACAACAGTGTCTGCTGTGTCACTATTGCTGCGCAATCTCATCATTCACTCACTGGTGCTGGCCAGTCTCGACCAAAACGCGAGAGATCAGACACCTAAACTGCAAAAGACGCAGATGTCTAATGACATGTCAGTCGGGAGTGGGCGGCAGGTGGACTGGTCAGCTGCCAGGGCGGGAGAAGAGCCCAGAAGCCTGGCTGAACACTGATGGATGCTGGGATAAAAAAGGGTGATTATATATAGGAGTAGATTAAGCCCATGGAAATGGGAATCAAGTGAGGGAGAGACAAAGAGATAAAGACAGAGAGAGAAAGAAAGAGAGTGACAGAAAGCTTAATTTTCACCTTTATGGCTGATGGACCGTATACACTGCTTGCTCTGAATGTCCCACATCCTGACAGTCTCGTCATTGGAGGCGGATAGCAGAAGTATGCCGTCCATAGATACAGACAGACATGTCACCAGATTTCTGTGCAGGACGAAACAGACTGTTATAATGGTGGAGATAGCAGAGCATAAGTGAATCTTTAAGCTTGCTTTAGTGGGAAAACATGCTGAAAATCAAGTTATCATTCAGCATTATGATTTCATGCTTCAAGGTTATCTGCTGTACAAACCAACAAGTCTGCCTACAATAGTGTGCATAAAACATAAAAGTAGACAAAGCTGTGGTACAGCAGTTAGAACATATACTCAAGCAATTTTGGCCTAGGTGCTCACATGGTAGATGCAGGTTTAAATTCAGTTCCTCTCTCCCCCACAATTCCCTTACAAAATGCTTTTTGTGTACATGTGTATATTTATACACAAACACGCAAAGCTTATTATTCCTATTTGTAGTAATTTGTACTGGTAGATCTGAAAAGTTAGAAACTTTTAAATAATAAAAGTGATAAAGATCAGCACCTAACATACAAATATATTTTAAAATATTTCAGGTATAATTATGTCAACTACTGATATATAAAGCACCATTACAAAGTTTGCTCTCATATAACAGATGCTCTAAACATGTGTTTCTTAAAGATACAGAGGACAATGCCAAATTACATCCTCCTGCCACCAGCAGCCACCACCAATTCTGCAATCCTCGCTGTGTGCAACCTGAAAACTTATAGCACAGGTGCTCATTTTGGCAGTCTCCAACAGCACAGCAAATGGAGGCTACGATTACACCGCCTGCCTGCATTGGCTCACAGGCAGAGTTTTTGCACAAAGCACAGAGTGAAGGAATTTAATCCAAATGAGACCAGATGAGTTCCAGCGCACAAGCCAGAAACTTTTTCCTCTTCTTCCTTTTACTGACTGAACTTTGAGCTCCAGCTCACAGATGCAAAACTTTACCTCACAGTAATGACCGAGGACAGACACATGGGGCACACCAAAGAGTAGACATGCTTACCTGTGTCCTTTGAACACCTGATTGCCATCATTGTCCGACTGGAAGGTTTTATCCCGGCTTAGGCTCTGCCAAGCAGAAAAATAAGAACAAAGCAGAAAGAAAAACATTTACCACAATGCTGACAAAACATTTCACCGTCTAAGAATTTGTTCCCCCAGAGTAAATTAGGACACAGTCCAGGTACACACATAATCATGTTCCGTCCAGCTTCTTCCATTAGGTAACGGGGGATTTAGTTCTGTCCGTCTTTCCTAAACGGTCTGATCAATGGACTTAATGGCATTAATTAAGGGAGAGGATGTAGGAGATGTATAGTGGCCTGGACTGGACCACTGCTGACTCAAATCATTACATCACCTCTTTAAAGGCTTGCAACAGGATCATCAATAAAACATGACAGGAAGTGTTTAAGCTGGTGGAGATGTCTGGCTGTTTTAGAAGAATTTTTCATATTCACAATTAATATAGCTGGACACCAGACTAGTGAGGAAATAAAACCCATGTGATTGGGAAGGGGAAATAATTTTGAGAGACCTTAATTAAAATAATAGAGTCTTAAAACCCAAAAGAGAATTAGCATTTTTAAGTCATGGTTTCCCCTCAGAAATTTTAATGGGTTTTATTTGGATTTATGAAGAAAATTAGGTTTGTGCCTAACATTACTTTTGTTCTACAACATAAATACAAACATTCACACCTCAAACATGTATTTTGAAACCGTTTGGTGCTTTAAAATGTAAGTCGCTACAAATGGACTACAACTACCACAAGGATGTGAGTTTACTTGCTTAAACTGAATAAGCACTGCAGTCTTTATGTAGAAACTTACATTTAAAATACACAATAGTGTCAAAATTTGCGTTTGAGGTATGACTGTGTATTTTATATGAAAAAGTCCCAGGAGTAATACCAATCACAGCTTTGATTTTGCTAATAAATTATATCCACTATTTTAAAACTGTAAAGAAATTGCTGAGGGAACCCAAGACGAATTAGCATTTTGGGTTGGCTAACAAATTGACATCATGACTGAGCAGCTGCAAAGAATGGAATATAAACTAATTGTAATTGAAAGTGATACCTTGATGCTTAATGTCAAAAAATCAGTTTTTAAAATGAAATCCAATCACAGAACACTACAGAGGCACGGGCAGGACAGAAGGAATGTTGTATTCCACTTTGTTGCCAGGTGATTGTAACTTGTTCAAAGGGAATTGTCTAAACCAATCAGAACTTGGTGATTGAGGTCGATGAAACGAAGTCAGGATGTTATTTCCAAACCACCTAGTGCTTCCTATATTCCCCCAATTATTCTAATTGTGAAATCAACTTTTAAAACAGTACACAGAAATTATAAAGAATGTAAAGATCAGCCTCAGAAGTCAAAGAGATTTGAATCTAGCAGTGAGTAGCCTTTGAACATTTTGAAAGGTTTTAGAGACGTACAAAAATAAATAAATCAGGAAACCCTGCAGACTAATAAGGCTGAAGTGATTCCAGACGCGCAGTGAAATTAAAACGCGGTAGGCTGAAAATCCCCAACTTGTCATTACCAGCTCATTAATGCCCTGATTAATGTTTCAGAATGATGATGAATGTTTCTGGACAGAGCGGGAATGAGTTGTACAGTTTCACCTCAGTTTAAAGACATACACAGATATGCTCTACATACACATGGTCTACGTTTTGTTTCTCAGAGAGTTTACATAGTCCTCTTTTCTCTCCATTTACAGACCCCAACACTATCCAAGTTAAAAATAGAGTTGTTTTCATTTTGCATTACTTAAAAGAACCTGCATATTTACACATACGCCACAAGACAAAACCACTAAATTTAGACAAGTTATCCTGTTCCAAAGTTTACATGCCCTTGGGTTTCAAACGTTGCCCCCTTGGGATTCAATGACTACTTGCAACCTTTTTGTGATAGTTGTGCTGAGTGGAAAACTGGATCTCAACATCACTGAGCTCCTGTGGTTAAGAACCAAAGTGCAGAGCATGCTGGGAATCCAAAGAACTCACAGTACCCGGAGGGTTTTTGTCAAGAACAGTAGGCAGCTTTCCTGTCAAGGACAACCAGGGATTCATGCAAAACTCACAAAAGGCTACAAAGTCATTGATGCTGGAGAAGCTAACACATGATACGGAGAGCTATGCAAACAACAATAAATATATGATTTGTGTGCGACATGTACATTTAGGAGAACAACTGTACGTACAGAGAATTTGAAATGTGAATCACTGAAATGTGTTTTAGAATAACAACAAAAGCTTGATTACAATATCAGTGTTAAATTTCCAAGCTATCGTAATTATTTATTTGGGTATTACAGTTCTGAGGCCACAACATTCCCCAACACCGCAGCACTTCGTTTTTCCTCATTTGGATCCTAAATGGATCTCCTCTGTGAGCAGATGTTTCCTCTGGTTGAGCTCACCCAGGTCTTCGAACCCCCTCAAAGCCAAAAAGCACCTGCTGGGGAATAACCTACTTTCAATGATCCAGCAGAGAATACACAGGCTTTAAGTGAGGCTGACAACAGCCATGACACCTGGATACGTTTCATCTCAGATTCCCTTTGAGATGAGCCCTCCAGTGTAAAGGTGAAGCGGGGTGAGAATGTGAGGAAACATATTCCATTTACCTCCACTTACAGCCTCATAAGACAGAGCTCTCCAAAGAGTGTCCTTATCTGAGCTAAAACAGACAGCTCGTCCAACAAATAAATAAAACGTATTTCATGAAAAGGCAAGAATGATGGATTCAGTGGATCACGAAAAACTTTCATAAAGGAACCAGACTGACCATGCTTACATCTGTGTGGATGCAGAAACTAAATTAAGATTTGACAAATCAAATGACACTTTTTATATCTAATCGCTGCCAAGCAGAAGTCCAGTTAAAATGGCTGTAATCTTCTCTGTCTACTCCAGTGAACAATAAGACAGGGTGTGTTATTGCTTATGAAATCACAACAGGCTGTGTGTTGATGTGCTACAGGCCAATTAAACGTCTTATAAACATCTTCACAACTGTGACAAAAACTTCATTACAAAGTGTCTGATTGGGTCACATTTAAAACAAATGGCAGTGATGAGGATGTGCCAGCGTTTGTGTTGTAGGCCTGCTTACCGTGCTGCAGAGGGACACCTGAAAGATATTGCCGTCGCTCCCTCCGCAGAACAGGAAATACTCGCAGGGGTCAAAGGTCACAGACATGATCCCGACATCAAAAAGAACGGACAAGAGCATCTCCCCCGAGGAAATTTCCCAGACCTATGAGATTATGAGACAAAGACAGAGCGAGAGAGAGAGAGAGCGACAGAGGGCATTTGATCAGTTGATCATCTTTTACAAATCTAGGTGCACATTTGCTGTTTATGTTGTGCTGGCCGATATGGCAGTCATGGAGCATTATTTTAATTTGTATTATTTCATGAGTATGTTACTTAATTGCCATGATCACTTAAGGTCTTTTTATTCATGAAATGATGGATCAATTTCATAAACAAATACAATTTTAGTGAGACAATTTTTCCTTCATTTTAGATTCAAGAGGATTATGTTACACCATCTTGACATTTTTAGCACAACAAAAATTAAATTCAAGACATTTTAATCAACAAGTGTATTCAAGTCATTGAATGAAACGCATTTGTTTTCATTTTAATTAATCAACTGGCCTGTGAATAAATAAAAATTGTGTCAGATTTTAAAAATTTGTAATCATGTTATCTTTATTTTTCTCTGATCTTTGAATTGATTAATCTTGAACTCAATGAAAGAGAAAGGAAAGGCAGAGAACAGAACAAAAAGACACAGATAAGAGCTGAGAATACAAAAGTAAAGACAAAGGCTTCTGGGTTACAGACTTTGTCTGTCAGAACTGTGCCTTCTTCTCTCAGGGTAATAAAATCCCATAAGATCTCAGGCTCTTCAACATCTACACATTTCTGTTCCAACTTACAGCTTAATTGTAACGCATTTGCCAAAAAATTGATAGTAACTCATTAGTTCGAGGGGTAATGCAGTGATATCGCTTTAAATAAAATGCTGAAGCAGACACTGGACAGCTCAGGAGCTTAGCTGTAGAAAGCTCACAGTATCTGCAGTGAAACCGCTGAGCCAACAACACAGACCCGTTAGTCCACGTGAAGGGTCTATACAGAGTCAATGGATGGAGAAAAACCCTTTTCCTCAAATTTACAGCTGCTTTTAAAAAGTTGCTCAAATCAATAGAAATATAAAGTTGAGGTAGAAATTTTCTGGAACAAATCGTGTGTGAGAGTGTTCGGGTGGAATTTAACTAAAGGATGTCACCGACCATCCCCACACAGGGTCCAGAGTGATTGACGCTCTATCATAAAGAAGACAAACTGACCGGAAAATAATTTTGGGTCTTAGCCAAAAGCTGAGCAGGATCAATGCCTGTGACCCTGTCATAAAATGGCAAGAGCAAAAGGAAACTGCCCATTATCTGTAAAGTCACTCTTACTGGCTCAGACAATCTGTGCAAAAAAACAAACCCAATCATTTAATGGGATAGTTTATTTAAAAATACAATATATTTACTATCACACTGTTCCAAACCTGTATGATTTTCACAAAAGAAACACAAAAGAAGATTTTTAAAGCTTGACATTCCATTGCTATATTTAACTGTAAAATCATTAATATGAAATTAATATTCTAACATTAAATCAATCTAAATAAATTTTTTTATTGAAACTTAAAAAACTAGTTTCAAATTCAACTCAACATCTGAATAACTGTGCAAACCTTCATTTGAAACCCTGAACATAAAAGCTCCCTCCCACTTAGTAGGACAAAGGTCATGTCTTTTCCAACTAAATTAACTGACCATTTGATAAATCAAGGCTGTCCAATGCACTGGTCAAAGGTCATGAGCTACATCTGTGTGTGCAGTTCCTGGCTGGATTTTTTCTCAGTTTCTCAATCCATGCAGACGTCAGATGTTTTTAATCCAATTACTAAACACCAAACACTGATCGGCCTACTGCCAATAGGCCTGATGCAGAAACACCTCTTCATCCCTCTCGTGCTAACAAGCCCAAGTCCTGCGCTGAGTGACCTCCTGGATTCTCCACACGCCACCAACAGACAGAACAATTCATCCGTGATGACTGACAGGCTGTAATACACTGTAGCAAAATCTATTGAGCTTAGATGACTAATGATCAACAGCAGGACAAATTAAACCTCCAAATTATCCACTTGATCGATGGCAATCTGACAGCGACCACTTTGTCTAAAGAGGGACAGAGTAAAACAGGAGGGTGTAAACTGTGACAGATTAAAGTGCAGCCAAAAAAAATTTTATTGTATCAGACAAGCAGACAAGTTCATTATGCATTTTATTTACGCTTTCCAAATATGCAAAAATCAGTCATCTTTTGATCTTTTTGATAGATTCAGTACACAAAATCTGACTGATTCCATCACAGATCAGATTAACTCTCACTCTCGTCCCCATACATTAAAGAGTGACCAGTACTTTAACATTTCTCTGTTTTTGTCCCTCTATTTTTGTTTCGTAACAAGACAATGTATACACAGTTTTTTGTTTACATATTTTAAATATTAATAGACTTTTTTCTATTATGACTGTATTTTAATGCTGTTTCCTATACCTGCCTTCAGGCTGTATTTAAATATACTGTATATCACTGAATGTACTGCATGACTCAACCCACAATCTCTTATAATAAACATTCACTTTATTCAAGGCCAGCAGACCTGCAGCTTAAAGAACTAAGTGAGATCGATTCTCTCAACACAAAGGAACTCTATATAAAATTCATAAACAGAGACTTGCTCAAAGGGAGAAGGTAACCTGGGCAGTTGTCATCAGAAATCAGACATCCTGATTTGAAGACAAAACAACTTTAACACTGAACTCAATCAACAAGTTTCATCTTATCTCTTTCTCTTCACAGACAGAAATGTCAAAGGCTGTCTGAAATAAAACAACAGTAAAAAAAAAAAAAAAAAACAGTAAAACTGTCTACACAGTCCCCACAGAACTGTAGAAGCATTCCTGGATACTGGTGTTATTTAAGATTTAAAATGTCCACCTCTTTAGTTTAACATTTTTAGTTAAAAAAAAGCTTTCAATATGAAAATGAAAAAATGCTATTTACAATCACCTTTATCCAAAAGAAACAACATTTTTTAATTAAAATCTGATGAAACAAACACTAACACTTTAGTTCTGCTCCTTCAGCAGAACTAAATGTTACATGAATTTCTTCCATCTTTCTTCACTGGAGTCTCAAATGTGATTACAATTTTGACTATCAATGCATAGATATAAATTCCCTTACTGACTATTTTGCATAATGTCATTATTTTAATAGTATTTTCTGCATCTGATGTCTACTAAAGGTCTCAAGCTTGGCAAAAGAGCAATCCAATTTTCCAATTATGTGCTTGGCAGTATCTGAATCAAAATGAGCTTTTATTTTGTACCACATTAGCAGTCAGTTCTACGAGCCAATCAGATGCATCATGACTAATCACTCAAGGATCACAGCAAAGTGATGTCATGACATGGCTGATTGTCTGGACCATCTAACTAGACCATGCTAAACAAGCAAGTAATATCAAATTTAGGATTCAAAAATGGATTTATTCCAAGTTTGATGTAGTGATTTAGGTCAGGCCGATTACAGGTTTAGAGTCACTTGAGTGAAATTATTTAAAAACCTACTGAAGGTGTATGATTAAATGTTTGACATTCGTTTTAAAAGACTAAAATATAATTGTGCCAACATAATTTCTTTTATTGCAAAGCAAACTTGTATTTATGTATAATGAAAAAAAGCAGCCAATAATTGCCCAGCAAAGATGGGAATTCATTTAATACTGTTTAAAAATCATCTCAGAGTGATGCTCTAAAAACCTGGGTAGATAAAATGCAAAAAGTACATTTTTGCAAATTAAAGGCAAATGATAGCTATTTTAAAGATAAAATCTGACACAGTCAATTTAATTTGAATCTTTTTTGAAGAATAATTCCCACAGTTCCTCTTGTGTAATTCAATTGATACATTTACTATTAAAAAACACTAATAAAGACTAAACTTTAAACTTTTGGCCAGTAGCGTAGATTAAAATACAAATACTGATATTCAGCCATACAAGTTCTTACCAAACTGTTAGCAATAGCTAAGTATACAATGACACATAAACAACAGCGAAGCCTGTAACTAGACCAGATGAAGTGCCAGCTAAACAATCCCAGAATCAAATGACGGACTGCTGTGATTGAACCCCTGCCAGGCAGGTTTTGGCTGCTTTTCAATCTAATTTAAAAGTCAGCTTTGAAATTCTTTGCTCCAGCTAACAGAAAGGTTTCCCTGCCGTTCACAGGCTAGTAAAGTTGCAATGGGGAGGGATAGACACAAGACTGAATGCAGATTATGACAAAGCTCAGGTCGTGAGCTCCTTCAGCTCCTGTCTAGCTGCCTCTACTGTCTTTAAAATGCTCATCAGCGTTCAGGGTCCGAATGCGAGCTCACTTAGATCTCAGACGCTTCTACAACAGACCTTTATTTTAGCTACATCAATACCTTTATCACTGGTGTTGATGTTTAACACAGGTTGCATAGATTCACGATTATTGGCAATTAAAGTGAACAGACGAATGGAGTTGATTTTGCACAGATCTAAAGGTCTGAAGACTCGTACGTACCAACAAGGCTGGGGTAAAGTGTAAAGCCAGGGACGGGCATTAGGGGCAGTGCCCCGCCCCCAAATGTGACATACTGTGTCTGACAAATACATGTCAATGTCAATATACTGTCTTGGATTAACCCTTCGCTATCTTTGACAGATAACTGGAAGCATGTGCCAGAACAGATGGCTTGTGTCAATAAAGATCTGCATTAAACCAGCCATGGCAATATCTACAGGGAAAGTCCATGACACCATCTTTCAAAACAGCCGAGAGCAGGATGAGTCACAGTCTCAATGAAACGGTGTAGGCAGGATTCCCACATACAACACAAACAAATTGCATCAGCGCCTCGTTGGTGGGGGCCAATCGATTCTGATATAGATCAGCTCTGGGGCCCTGACAGCAGCCACTGGGTTCCAATGGCCTCTGACAGCATGAGACGAAGCTAATTAAAGCAAAGCCATAAGCATGTTTTGTTTGGGTATTCATCCCCACAAGAAACTTAGAGCTTCCAGAAAAATTCCACAACCTGCTGCTGTGATGCTGTCGGGTCACGGTCCAGAATTTTTTTTCTGGGAAGAGGAGACTTAAGGACAAAATCTACTCAGTGCCACAGCTGCCAACAACGAGTGAAAATATACCAACTTTTGGCCACATATATTCATTATAAAACATAAAACTGTAATTTTCATTGTTACATAAAGAATCATAAAGAAATGTAATTATGTATTTAGTTGTGTTAATCTTTCAATCTGTACCTGAAAAAATTAAAAGACCTATTGTGATTTTGTCACCAACATATTCTTTAGCTGACTTTAGCTGAGTGCGCACTGTACAATATTAACCAATTTTGAAAATCCTAAAAGCTTCCTGGAAATCTAGACCAAAATCTGTAGTCTTTGATTGTAGTTGCAGAGTATTGCTTCAATATTGTTCTGGCACTTTGAGACACTTTCCTTTAGTGTGGCTTCCCCTACAACAAAGTCAAAAATTAAAATAAAAAAACAGTTTTGCATGGATCAGTATTAACACTAGTACAGACTGACATTAAAAAACAACTGAGATCCCACTGTTTGACATGACATAGCTGTGACCATAGTCGTACAGTCTGGGGACGGTTAAAAATCTTAGTGTGCCTAGCTGTTTAACATTCTAAAAATTCTATTTAATATTTTACCACATTGGGTTATGCTGGAAAAACATTTGGCATTAAAATACATGTTGGAAGATGCACAATATTAAATATGACATTTACTTTAGTTGTAGATGGGCATGTCTTTTCATTATTTAAACCTCCATATATTGACCATATATGTTGCAGTTTTATCCTAAGTAACTGACCATCTTACAAGTAACTTGTAAAATCTCAATTATACTGGCATTTGGCACATGGCAAGTGTTAATTTTGTCCCCTGCTGATGTGTGACTCCCGCTGTGGTAAACCTGATGGCCATTTATTACCGCAGTCACCCACAGCCAGCACTCGCCATCTCAACCTCCCATTTTTCCTCACTAGAGTTCTGCTATGACAGCAACTGGTCCTGGCGAAGGCCCCATGGGGCTTCTGGGTAATGAGCGAGTGCACTCAGTGTGACATTGAATGCCTGATGCCGCGGAGCCCTGGTCACACCACCAGCTTAAACAAAGACTGAGCCGCCAGTCATTTATGACAGATCCACAGAGCATGTTGTCCCTAAATCAGTCATGGCAATGGCTTCTTTATAATGGGCTTGATTACTTGGCATAATCCTGTCAATGCAATGTCAATGACAACAGACATAAAGCCTTAACCTAGTGGTGTAATGTGAATTAAGAATTTTGTGCATTTGTACAATTGGACATGACAAGCAGGCCAGAGCAGAGAGCTAAATTGTTTTTCACATATTTCACATATAAAGAAGAGACTCATATTTAATGTGCTTTAACACAGAGTCCAAATGACATCTGGTTGACCTTGAGGGGGTCATCCAGCATGAAGAATTTTTCTGATTTGAACCCGTTTTGAAAATATATCATAGAATGAAAGCTAAAATGTCTGACTGGGGGTTCAAGCCTAAAATAGAGAACCACTGACAGATTTAACCTTTCAACACTCTTAAAAATGAGGAAAAAGTAATTAAGACATACAATAGCGGAGTCTACAGCTATTATAATCTAGCTGTTAAAACCAGAATGATTGGTTTCGGAAAAAAGCAAATTTAAACTCTTCCTGAGGGCGGAAAAGTTCCCACATATATCACAGATATAGGAAACTTATATCTTATATAAGAGGAAGAGAAGCAGCCATAAAAACCTGGCTTTACACTTCACACGTGAATCATTAGACAGGTCTAAAACAGAATAGCATTCACATTCTCATCCATACTGTCCATCGGTAAGCTCCAGTCTTTAGGGACATCAGTCTCTCTAGCACTGATCTTCAAACATGTCGCCTGGAGGGATCCTGGAGAAAAATTCCTAAATGCTAAATACCAGAGATTGCTGGCTGCTGGCTATCCAGTTAAGACCTATGCGAGACACATGCTGACCCCATGTCACAAAGAAAAATTTGGGATACGAGGAAGTAAGGAGTAAGAGGAAACTTGCATTACTTTGAATTTAAAACATGTTTAAGATGAGAGGCTTGTAAATGCCTAACAAGGTATATAGAAAGAGCCAGAAAAAAAACATAGGTGCAAATGGGATAAAAACTTTCTTTGAATCCAAAATCTCATCAGTGCAAACATTAATTTAAGAGCATCCCCCGCACAAAACAAGTGAGAAATAACAAATCACCTCAAGCGAAAGACCCCCTCATGACCTCATTTTTAAATGCCATTATGAGACTTTAGCAAGTGAAATAAGCAACAAACTGGATTACAAGTGAGGCAGCTTTGGGTTTGCACGTCAGATAAATATGAATTCATAAATATTTATGTTTTTCAAGTGATTTCTCAGACACTGAATAGAACAGATGAAGACATCAGCATATTAAATAAGTTTTCTAGAAGATAAACAACCATATGAATCATTTGTGTTTCCAGTTTAATAAAAAATAGATACCGTCAGACAGCGTTAGAAAAATCTGAAACTGTGTGTAGATGTTGGGGGTACCTGCATTAATGGCATGTGGAGCTGTGATTAAAGTGTTTTGACATTTCAGAAATAATGTGGAACAGCAACCCAACATCAATCAAAAGTGGAAACATGCAATCAGTGTATCTAATCAATGAAGCAAGGAAGACAATGAAAAATATGCAATTCCGTTAAATAACTGATTGCTTTATATATTGAAGTTAATAATGCAGAGATTATTAACTGAATTGGAAGTACATCTGTGATACATAACCCATGTTAATTATCTCTGTTCCTTTTTGTTGTGGATTTTTTTTAGTGGTCCTAAAAATGCATTGCAATGCATTAATCTGACATTAAAAATTCAGCTGTGGAATATATTAACTGATTATGATTACAGTAATAGCCAATGTATTAACCATTAATTTATTATTAAAACAACATTTGTCATTAAAAACAAACTCATTAAAAACATACATTAAAAACAATTTCTCCCTGCAGGTACGCTTGTCTTTGGTATCCTTCTGAAAATAAATATCCTTTTGTAAATAAATCAAAATATATTTAGCTGAATCATGACCAAATTTTACATTTCATGATGCGTCACATTAGTAAAGAATCCTAAGTTAAATTTTAATCAGCACAAATATGTAGTTGCCTTCATAATAGAAGAGATGTGACAGAAGAACTCACCTTAACAGTCTGATCGAGGGATGCGGTGGCCACACGGGCTTGAGGTCCCATCAGGCCGCAGTGGATGTCGGTAATGGGGAGCGAATGCCGTGACAGGATGTGGCGCGGTTCTGGCGTGTGGGACAAATCCAGCTGAACAACACTGAAAGACAATGTGAAGTCCAGAGGGTCACGGTACACAATCTCTCATCAACATCTCATTATGAAGTCGCTATCATACATCAGACAACAATCATTTATTGTGACTGCCATCAATCCTATCACATATTATTTGTCTGATGAGTTAATTAAAGATTCTATCTCAAATCAATCATAATATTCTGCTGTGACTGGACAAAGGATCAGATAAAAGACGGAAATGGAACACGAATGATCCAGATGGAAATTCGGGGGCAGATAAAGGAGGATGAGACAGAACCGAGCCCCATTCTGTCAGCGCCACGGCATGATGCGGCACCACTGGGTAAGCTCAGGGGCCGACCTGTCTAAAACAACATCTGTGATACACACACACACACACCCTCCCTCCACAGTTCATTTGACTGAAGATGCTGCTGTTT
This sequence comes from Ambastaia sidthimunki, assembly GCA_036877625.1. Lineage (NCBI taxonomy): Eukaryota > Metazoa > Chordata > Actinopteri > Cypriniformes > Botiidae > Ambastaia > Ambastaia sidthimunki. The sequence continues at coordinate 1,061 of JAZGTK010011592.1, read as the reverse complement.
TTGTCTTCATGAAATAAGAAACAGAGTGACCTTTAACCAATAAAGAAATGATGGAATTCACATTGTGAAATGTTATTTATTATGTATTAAGTAAATATAATAAGTGTAATATGTTCTTTGTTCATTCTCCTGCTGGTCACATAATCGTGGCTATATTTAAAAACTGTGTCTTTAGAAATGACCACAAAGGAGTGTGTCTTAAAATCTAGTCAAAGTTCATTGGTTGAATCCATGTGAGCAACTGTCCAATGATATTGTAACGGAACTGGCAAATAACTACAGAAATGCATTTGATGTTGTTTCAAAATGTAACATTTTTAAAAACATGTCTAAGAATTTTTAAAAAGTGATTATTTACTATATTTACAGATACAGCATGTCATTTAAACACCAATAGGAACAGACTTACAAAAATAATGACTCAACTCAAACAGGTTTCCCCAACACACCAAACACTCATTTAGCCTGTTTGACATCATGTGCTTCCTCATAGGAATTATAAAATACATTAAGCATTCATTACAAACTTGCATGCTCTCTGCTCTTCATTACATCACAGAAAAGCTAAACATTTATTGACAAAGACCCACCCTCCAGGAGGACCTAAAGGTAGCAAAATGTTATTTAAATTTGATACTGGTACATGATACAGTGTAACATCCCGATTAAGTGACTGTTCGCTCCCCCTGATGAACGGCATCTATAAAACTAAACTCCGCTAGCGAGACCCTTGGTGACATAACTTTGAGGAGCTCTCAAAAGGCGTGGCCATTGCAATCAGTTTGAGCTCTCCTGCTCTTCCCTGCACACTTTAGATTCCCCTCGTTCACCGCGTGCTTCATTCTTCATGCTGCGCCGCGCTTAGTGTCACTCACTCAGCGACAAGGTCACAGCCGGCAGAAGCGGATACCATTCTTACAGCTCAAACCTGAGTGCAGAACACGGCTGCGTTTACAGCCAAACACGATTAAGTCGGTGCAAACACAGGCTCGAGAAATCAATAACAGCCAGGATCAGTGCTGCTAAAAATAGACAAACACGTCCAACATACAAAACAAAAC
>JAZGTK010011591.1:0-15493 GCA_036877625.1 Ambastaia sidthimunki | reverse complement strand
AATAACCTAATTTATTTGGGGACTGTGACGAGGCTGAATCCAGCTTCTGATTCACCAGCTCCTTATTCGCCAAACTATCCGTTTCACCTTAAAAATATATTGAACTGTTTTAAGCGCCTCCTTTTTGATGTTACTGGCCGTGTATTTAAAGGAACAGATGCGCCCAACATTTGACATTGTAGACTGCCATTAGTGCACCCAACATTTGACATTGTAGACTGTCATTCGCTGTGGAACTAGGCACAGGTGCTGTGATGATGTGACAATAAAAGTGATTGGATTTGATAGGGTTAGATGGAGGCAGATGATTCGCTGTGGAACAGCCGAAAGGAAAAGAAGAAATAAAAAAGAGCAAAATGAGTGGTACGGACCACCACCTGTCTTTGGCCCCACCACTTTTTAAAACAAGTTACGCCACTGGTTGCTGCTGTGTTGTTAAAGGTGGCTATTTATAAACAACTACACTGCAAATGTATTTAAACTGCCAAGTAGGAGCCTCTTGGATGAGAGGTTTCTCCGCAGCCAGCCAGCACCTCCACACCGGAGCCTGCCATTTTTTCCAGACCTCCACACCGAGGTGTCGAGGTCATGGAGGCAGCCATACTCAGCTCGCCTCTTTGGCCCAGCCTCTGCTATGTATGGCAATGTGCCAGGACTTACAAGGCAATGCCCCGGGTAGAACAGACGCTTGCAAGCCATCTGTCTCCCGACGCGGCATTGTCCTTGAAGGCTCCGGCTCTGCCCTCCAAGCCATTGCGCACTACCTCAAAGCTTTATGCTAGCGACAGATGCGTCCCTCAGTGGCTGGGGGGCGGTCATGAGTGGCCGCCCAGCCCGTGGTCTGTGGAAAGGTCACCATCTGACTTGGCACATCAACTGCCTGGAAATGCTAGTGGTATTTCAGGCTCTACAACATTTCCTCCCAGACCTGAGAGATCACCATGTGTTGGTGCGCACCGAAAACACAGCGGTGATTGCATATATAAACCACCAAGGAGGTCTCTTTCGCGCCCCCTGTACAGGTTGGCGCACCAGATCCTGGTGTGGGCCCAGGGAAACCTACGCTCACTGAGAGCAGCCTATATCCCTGGATGATGCAATGTGGGAGCAGACATTCTGTCCAATGTGGGAGCAGACATTCTGCCCAAGTGGACCTCTTCGCCTCTCAAGAGACTGCGCAATGTCCCCTTTGGTTCTCTCTAGTTCATCCAGCTCCTCTCGGACTGGATGCCATGGTTCAGATGTGGCCAAGGCTCCGTCTGTTCGCATTTCCTCAGATCGCCCTGCTCTCAGGAGTTCTAGAAAGAATCCGCCGGGACGCGGTATCTGTGCTCTTAGTAGCTCCATACTGGCCGAGCCGAGTGTGGTTCTCAGATCTCGTAACTCTCCTAGACGGCTCTCCTTGGAGGATCCCCTTGAGGGGGATCTTCTATCTCAGGCAGGGGGCGCTATCGTTCACCCTCGCCCAAAGCTGTGGAACCTATGGGTGTGGCCCCTGAGGGGGCACAACTTGTAGCCTCTGGTCTATCAGCTGGGGTGGTAGAGACCATTTTACAGTCTAGAGCTCCCTTTATGAGGAAACTGTATGCTCTGAAGTGGAAACTCTTTACTTCTTGGTGTAGAAACCGCCATCTTGATCCAGTCAACTGCCCTGTTGGTACAGTTCTGGAATTCTTGCAGGCACAATTTAAGGCGGTATTGACTCACTCTACCCTGATCGTTTATGTGGCGCTGCTTTCTGCTTACCACAACCCTATTGGTGGCTGTTCAGTGGGTAGACACCCTTTGGTTATACGTTTCCTCTGCGGTGCGCTGAGACCTCAAGTGCGATCTCGAGTTCTCCCCTGGGACCTGGTCGTAGTAGAGACTTTATGTGCTCCCCCTTTTGAGCCTATTGCAGAGATTTCTGATCTCCTTTTGTCGGCCAAAGTGGCCTTCCTCTTAGCCATCTCTGAGGAGAGTTGGTGACCTTCAGGCCCTTTCTGAGGCCACTGCTGGTTCCTCTGTCCTGATGCCCTAAGGCTAATTGAACATAAGGCAGGGGTCCCCTCACTATGATGGAGTTGGCATCTTGTTCCCATAGTGTTTCGACGCAGCTTGAGTTCCTGAAAGGGAATGTCTCAGGCTATGTATGTAACCCTGGTTCCCTGAAGGGAACGAGACGCTGCATCTCGAGGCCATACCTTAGGTACCACCTGCTTGCACTCGCTTCATTCATGTTCGAAGCTAACCCGAGCTGCGCAAAGCACATGTTTTTATAGTGTTCCTGGTCATGATGTCACCTCGTCTGTGACGACACGCCCCTAATTCGTGATTAGGCACACCTGTATCAGAGTACATAAAAGCTGATAGCGTTCCCATAGGGTTTTCGATGCAGCGTCTCGTTCCCTTCAGGGAACCAGGGTTACATACAGAACCTGAGACAATTTTTCCAATTTGATTTCCATTGTTTTATTGAGCAGGGAAGTGTTGTTAATATGAAGTGTCAAAAAAGTGTGTAATTCCAAAAAAAGAATTGGTAATCTTTGTTATTTATCTCATAAATAATTACTTGTTCTGAAATGACATCACAATAAGCAGAAATAACCAATAACCAAATAATTAGTTAGACATGACTAATAATTAATACATATTAATAAAAATAATACATAATACATAAATTAATGTGTATTAATTAATACGTAAATTAATGTCAGTTAACATTAATGTAAGAAAAGACATGGCAATAATAACATATAACTACACAATTGAAAGTGAGAATTGAAAACTAATTCCTTAATTATCAATATTTTGTCTGTTGGTAAACTGTTGCATGATATGCAATTGTTAACCCACCCAAAAAACAAGACACTGTCCCATGGTGGCCGATTTCTTTTAAATTCTCAGAGACCATTCAAACATGCCCACAGAGTTTCGTTCCAATCGGCCTTTGATAACCTTGTCTAATAAGTGCTCAAAATTCATTGGCTGTTGGCGGGCATGTTTTTCAAGATAAATCTTCAAACACAATCATGACACCTTGGACCAAGACACTACATGCAAATTTTCTAGTCAATTGAGCTAACTTTAGATTTTTTACAATATAGCGCACCAAGTTGGCTGACCACCCACTTCAAATGTTTTGGCATCCTGTCTCGAAAATTTGTTCGTGAAAATTTTCAAGAAAAAAAGGAGAAATTTTTTTCATCTTGAGCCAAGGACTATAATGGTATAAGGCACTTGTTGATCGAAGGCGTTATGAGCATTAATGCATTTGTGATCGCTGTAGCACCCCCTATTGATCAATTAGGGTCATATTTTGGCAACTTCTTCCCAAATTGAGACCTACCATCTGGCCAAGTTTCAATTAAATTTTATTTATATAGCACGTTTTGCAAAGTTACATTTAAATTTAGGCTTTAAGCAGACGCTTTTATCCAAAGTGACTTACAATGTGAGGAAAACAAAGAAGCGATAAATCATAAGAAGACAATAAAAATCAGCTGCACACAGTTACAAGTTGCTTCAAAGCAGCTTTACACATGACATTGAGATATATAAAAACACAAAACGTGTTGAAGAAACATGTTTAACACATAATACATGGTATTATTGCAAGTAGTATGTGCAAGATGTATATTAATTAAACAAATTATGAATACTAGGTTTATAATTGGTTTAGAAATAAAGACTTAAGTGGCCGATGGAACTAAAACACATTTGGACCATTTGAATAAATGGACATACATTAGAAATACCTGCTCTTATGTGCGAAGGCTCGTACAGTGGTCTACGGGAGAGTAATAAATTCGGACTGCCTACTAAAACAGTATTTATTTCTGAGACTATGCGACATATAGTCAGTTAACATAATAGGTATCATATTAGTCAAGATATGCCGTTCCAGCTTAAATGGAGACGGCACATAGAAAAATAACATTTTATGGGATGGGAATAAGGGATTAGCAATAACACCTAAAAATACACAAAATACATACAAACACAAAAATATACACAATACAAATACCTGAACATTACCAGGGCCAGTTCTCTTCTGGCATGTTAGATCTGCAACTTGTAACTTTCTTGGATATAAACAGATGCTATATCAGTCATCATATCAGTTATCAGCCATTCAAAACTACTAGCCATAAAAAGAAAAGAAATAATGTTCTTGTTAATAAAGCATTTGGGTTTTCAGTGTAGTGTGATATGTATGTTCTAATAAGTCATATCTTCTAAATCTTTATAGCACTTATCCTACCACTAACACTCCTTCCTTCCTTCCATCCATCCACCCACCCACCCATCCATCCATCCATAAAAAAATTGTTTAAAAATAAAAACTGTTTGTTTAAAAACAGTTGATTTACTGTTTACCTGCTAAATGCCCAAATGTAAATCTTTAACACACATGCTGCACAGTTCGGCTGTATTTAAAATATGATAAGGACTAAAGAATTGACTATTTGTGTTCAATCTGTGCAGTTTTGGCTTACACAAACTTCACCAGGCCAACAAAGTAAGTGAACATATAGGCTACTAATTTTAGGTTGTAACGCACCACAGTTGATTTTTACCTGCATTTTGTGAGTTGGTGGAAGCAAATTTCAAACCCTGATTACAATAGTTAATCAGTAAGGATGTCAATGAATTAATTGTAAACTTTTAATCTATTTAAAGTACCATATATCATAGATTGTATTTTGTAAAATACAGTGTAAATGTCAACATAGAACTCCTAATTCATAATAACTTTCCACCACAACTGCAAGTCAGCTCAGTCAGCTCTGTACCTGACTTTACTGATGAACAGGAGGTTAAACCTTCCCATGAACAAAAGGTGCTAACTAGCATAACACGAAATAGTAATAGTATGTTGGAACATGGTATAGGTACAAGCATAGTAATTATATTGTTAACCTTGCTATGTCACTGAATGCTGAGGGAACGCGATTTGAGATGACTGGTATTAAAGCAATAACAATTGGTAAAGCCACAGCTAGGGAATCAACTTTTAAGTCTGGTTGACAATGCAGTGACACACATCAGTTACACCAGGGGCAGAAACAAGGAGAGTAACTAATCTTTTAGTGAACATAATGGTCAAAGGTTGTGTGCAAAAACATCGAATCAGAAATGTCTTAAAATGAATACAATTAAATTATAATTTACTAATGGATTTACATCATTATTGTAATAATGGTGAGGCTTGAGCGGTGTTAGAATCCATAAGAGGTAGTTTATTATAAACACAGGCAAACAATATCAAGACGGCAGGCAAAGGCAAAAACGTGGTAAATCAAAAACAAGTAAATCAGTCCAACCATGCAAACAAATCCAAAGGGAATCAAGAAAACCAGGCAACGAGAAAAACAGGCAAGATCAATAACAAGGTAGACAATCAAAGGGTATAAACGCTTGGTAAGGCAGTGAGAACTGGCAATACTTTGCAACGTGCTCCTGTGAGCACGCTGCTTAAATAGTCACCAAACAGGAAATGACATGAGAATTAGTTCTCTTTCAAGGGAACTTAACGCTGCATCATGCGGTGTTATGGGCAATGCGCTTCAGGCACTCCCGAGTCTGAACACATGTAAAACCAGGCCTATTTATAGGCAAGTTCAAGATCATGTGACGTTCATGAGCATTGCACGCCACTAAATACGTCATCAGCTTTTTGTCTTCAGAAAGTCCGTTTGTCTAGCGTGTGTTGGAAACTTTTTCCAGTGAAGACCAGGAGACTTGGATTCTCTTTAGCAGTAGTCTTTATTGTGGAAGATGACAAACACGAGTCTACACGTCAGAGCGTACTGCTTGGGCGTTGCACTCATCAAGTCTAACTTAAAGTTAACATGCATTACATTTATATCCATTTTGAGGGGCGGTTCCTTCAAATGGAAAACAAAGCACTCAGGTAACAACAAAGCATAGAAGGAAGTAATCACCCCATACCCCGCATAACAGCACATATCAGCGTAACAGACACAGAAGTTTTCACACTTTAGTCCCATTCATTGTTCTAGGGCTTTGATTGAATCCTGAGCAAATGGTCAACAGCTCCCAGGAAGAGGCAACAAAAGGTGGTTACCTACTGCTGTTTTCGCCTTGAATGCCCAATGCAATGTAGATCACTTTAGTATTTATTATTGAGATGGGAGAGAAGGATCAAATGTTCATAATGTGACTCTCAATTGTATTTTCCCACGCATGTATCCAAGCAAGTTTAGCAACTGAGATTTAGTGAGTTATTTGAGATAAAGCTTTAGAAAGTGCATGCCACCATGTCCGCAAATTATTAAGGCGGGTGACATGCTCCTTTTGTGTGTATTTTGTTTGGGGGTGGAGCATGCTAGGTCAGCTCCTAAGAGATCTGACTGCTATCAGTGCGAGTTGCTTCCGCTGAGGACACTCCGCTCCCACCTGGCTCTTCTTAGTTCGGTGGCTCTCCAAACCTCACAGGTTTGGTCCAGACTTCACTTGTGGGGCTTGCAGCTCACTCTGGAGGAAGACAGCCTTTTTTCTAACGCTCTCTGCCCAATCGCATTAGCACACACCAGCGTCAGAAGCCCGCTCCACGGTCTCTTCTGAGCTGGAAGATGAGCTCATGGTAGCATTTTTGGATGGCTATCAAGCTTCCTTCTTCTGCCACATTTGAGGAGCTGCTTAAAACATCTAAGTTGGAAGATAGGTTCCAACAGAGAACAGCCTTCCTGTCGTAATCTCCTGTTCTTCCCCAATCTTCATCCTGAGGTGGTGAAGTCATGGAAGAATCCATATTCTGCTTGTGTTTTCACCCCGGTGTTGAATAATTTTTGTAGGGTTGCACGAGCATGGGTATGGTCGATGCCCAGGGTTGAAGAGATACTTGTGGGCTCTCTCTCTTCCTCTACAACATTGTCGTGGAGGAAACCTGCCTTTCCGCCTAAGCCTTGTAGGGTTACTTCTAACCTGGTGGGCAAGGCATATGCGGCAACAGGTCAGGCTGATGTATCATTGCAAACCATGATGGTTCTGCAGGCATACCCGGCTGACCTGCTTAAAGACCTAGACCAGGGCGAGGGGGTTCAGAGGCTGTTAGGACTCATGGCCACAGCAGCCAATGTGATTCTATTGTTTTTTTTGCACATGAGTGTTCCAGTTTTGGCTGAGGATAAATGGGTTTCATCCCAAAATCCACCTACCAAGGGTGGTAAGGGTAACATGCCGAGTGCCTTACAACCTTTCTATGTGGCTCAGACCCAAGTTTCTTACCTTGGGTCCCACTCTAGGAGCGTTTTGCCATTGCAGGATTTTTTTTTGACAGATGCTTCTCACGGGATGGGTAGTAATGAAAGAAAAGTTGTGAGGATTTGCGGCGCGTGTCTTTATTTGTGTTATGAGGATTTGCGGCGTGTTTTTGTATTTGTTTGTTTGTGTTGTGAGGATTTGTGGCGTGTTTCTGTATTTGTGTTGTGAGGATTTGCAGCGCGTTTCTTTATTTGTTTGTGTTGTGAGGATTTGCGGCGCATTTCTGTATTTGCAGCACGTTAAGCTCTCTCGGCCACCGTAGAATACAGACAGAAAAAGATTGACATGTCTAAACTGAATATTGTAAAAACTGAATGCAGGCAGAAAAAGACTGACCACTCTAAAACTAAATATTGTGAAGGCAGTGGATATAAGGAGAAAAAACTTCAAAACCTTTGAAGCAGAAAGAATGATATTATTTTACAGCTGGTAGCTGAAATGTAAATTTTTTAATTGACATTCGGCTGGCCCAATCACGTCTTTAAATAACTCCCCGTCCACACCCTTTAAATAACTCCCCGTCCACACCCTTTGTGAGCTTGCAGCGCAAAATCAGTCAGAAAGATAATGGGGAAGAAACGGAAAGGAGGCACTGAGAAATTGCGTGAAAAAAAGAAGCAGGCCCTTGCAGCAGACGCTGCAAAATGTGTGAAAATAACACAAATGTTTAATACATCAGCTGGACCTTCATCAGCTTCATCACCTTCATCAGTGGCGGGTGAGGTCGATGATGATGAAGGTCATGGTCACAAAAGCACCGGTGCGCACAGAGAGGAGATTGAGAATAAGGAGAGGGGAAGAGATGAGGGAGTTAGTGTAGAGCCTGCCCTGCGTTAAACAGAACTGCTTTCAAAACTGATGATACCCTTTGTAACAATGTGATTGTTATTTGTCTCATGTTGTAGCACGGACCCTTGTAAGTGTAATACACTGAGCGATGTGGGGCTGAGTAAAATGCTGTTCAGTAAATGCAGAGTTATGGATACAACAGAGTTGTCTGAGAGTTATTTATTCGCTCTGGAGAAGAATAAGAGTGAAACTTGGTGGCAGTGGTGAACGGTTTATGAGCCGACGGAATAGTTTTTATTTTTAGTGACTAACCGTGCAGTTCACCATGGAAAGCTAACGTGCTAGCAAAGACGCGAGCCGTGTTATACCGGCACAAGCTTCATTGGATAAGATGGACGGCGCACTCGGATTGAAACCTCCGCCAACATTGATGCTGGATTCGAATAATTTGGCAAAGACATGGAAAGCATGGAAGGAGGAATTTCAGCTCTATCTTGATCTTACACTGACTGAGGCATCGGAAGAAACAAAGGTGAAACTGTTCTCTTATCTGGTAGGAGAAACCGGTAGGGAGTTGTGTGGAACTATATTAGGCTCATCAACAGCAGACAGGACTGTACAGCAATTATTAGACGCTTTTGATCAACACTGCAATCCTAAACCAAATGAAACTGTTAAAAGATACTGTTTCTTTTTGAGAAATCAAGGGATTGATGAAGGATTTGACAAATATGTTACTGAACTGAAAATGTTCGCTAGCATGTGTAATTTTGGTGACATAAAAGACTCTCTAATACGTGACAGGATTGTGTGCGGCACAAATAGTCCAAGCCAGAGAGAGAGATTGCTGAGAGAGGATAATTTGACACTACAGAAATGTGTCCAGATTTGCAGAGCCACTGAGTTGTCCAGAGAGAACAGCAAAACCATTGAGGGAAGATCAGTAGAGGAAATTAATGCTGTAAAACAAGCACCAACACGTAAACAGTAAAGGATGATGAACGAAAAGCTGTTGTTATTTGCAAATTCTGTGGAAAGACACACGAAATGTGTAGTCTATGGGAAAACGTGTAGAAAATGCGGAAAAGCTAACCATTTCGCTGCTGTGTGCAAGTTAAAGCCAGGACATGTAATAGTTGTGAATAATGTAGCGGAAGCAGAGAGTGAACAGTATGAGGATCTTTGTAGCATTATAACTGAGGCGGTAAACAAAGTCACAAAGAGTCTGGGTAGACAGTCAAGTCAATTGTTTGCTGCCATGCTGCTCGGAAACAATTTGGTCAAATTTCAGTTGGATTGTGGGGCAATGTGTAACATCATCCCCATAAATCTTGTGAATCCAAACATTCAAATAGATGAAACAGACCAGGTACTTGTGATGTATAACAAAAGTACACTGAAACCAATAGGCAAATGCCAGATGAAACTGAGAAATCCACGTAACAAAAAGCTGTACAGACTGGAGTTTATGGTCGTTGATGCACACTCTGCAATACCATTACTAGGAAGCAGAGCAGTCCAGGACATGAAGCTGGTTAGTGTGCAGTCTGAGAATATCCTAGTGGTGGATAATGTCGTGACTAAAACAGACAGAGACGAAACAGATGGACGATGGACAATGGAACAAATAACAAGTAAATTTACAGATGTTTTCACAGGTGATGGTTGTCTGCCAGGTCGCTACAAGATGGAGATTGATCATGAGGTGGAGCCAGTGAAACTGCCTAAGCGGAGAGTACCGGTTGCGATGATGGCACTGCTGAAGGAGGAGCTGAACAATCTCCAAGAACGAGATATAATCGTGGCACCGACTGGATAAGCAGTCTTGTTGTTGTAAAGAAACCCAATGGCAAGTTAAGAATCTGCATAGATCCCAGACCACTGAACAAAGCCTTAAAAAGGAGTCACTTCCCTCTCCCCACAATTAAAGACATCTTGCCAGAGTTGTCGAAGGCAAGAGTATTTACAGTCTGTGATGTAAAGAATGGTTTCTGGCATGTGCACCTGGACGATCCGTCAAGTTATCTCACCACATTTGCAATGCCTTACGGGAGATACAGGTGGTTGAGAATGCCTATGAGAATAAGCCCGGCACCCGAGGTCTTCCAGAGACCGCTGAACCAGGCATGGGAAGGACTGCAGGGCATACATATAATTGCAGACGACGTGTTGATAACAGGGGAAGGAGAAACAGTGGAAATGTCAAATAAGGATCATGATCGAAAACTGAGATTGTTTTTGGACAGATTCAGACAGAGAAACATTAAGTTGAACGCAGACAAATTCAGACTCAGGCAAAGTGAAGTGCCATACATTGGACATCTACTAACATCTAAAGGATTAAAAGTAGATCCAGAGAAAGTACGGGCCATAAATGAGATGCCAAGACCGACTGACGTGAAGGGAGTACAGAGACTTCTAGGCATAGTGAATTATTTGTCTAAGTTTTGCAGACATCTCTCAGATCACTGTGAACTGCTCAGACAGCTGACACACAAGGACAGCTTATGGGACTGGTCTGAGGTGCATGAACAGGCTTTCCAAAACATAAAAAACCATAACCAAGGCGCTGGTACTACGCTACCACAGTCTCAAGGAACAGGTCGTTCTGCAGTGCGACGCATCTGAGACGAGGCTTGGTGCAGCATTGTTGCAGGGTGGAGAACCTGTAGCTTTTGGTAGTTGGGCATTATCACTGACTGAACGAGGTTATGCCCAAATTGAAAAAGAGTGCCTAGCCATAGTGTATGGTATGGAGACATTTCATCAATACACTTATGGACGTAAAGTGATCGTACAGTCGGACCATAAGCCTCTTGAGAATATTGTAAGGAAACCATTGCTACATGCACCCAAAAGACTCCAAAGAATGCTTATGAGACTCCAAAAATATGACTTTGACATTACGAATGTTCCAGGAAATGAGATGCTATTGGCAGATGCACTGAGTCGAGCATACTTGGAGGACACTGCACAGGAAGGATCGGTAGAGAAAGAGATAGAGAGTGTCAACATGATTCAGTACCTCCCAATATCTGAGGAGAGACTAAAGGTAATCAGTGAAGAGACAGCAAAAGATGACACACTGCAGACACTGATAAAAACAATCAGAGAAGGATGGCCAACAAACAAAAGGAATGTACCAAGCGAGATGGTTCACTACTACTCATTCCAGGATGAATTAACCGTGCAGGATGGTATTGTGTTCAAAGGCGAAAGAGTTGTGATACCAGATGCTCTTAGAAGTGACATGATACACCAAGTTCGCTCTGCGCACCTTGGCGTAGAAGGATGCCTGAGAAGAGCAAGGGACTGCCTCTACTGGCCAGGTATGAATGCCCAGATAAAAAGATTAATTGAGAAGTAAGACCAGTGTAGATTGCTGAAGATAAAACAACAGAGAGAATCACTCTGCCCACATGAACTGCCTGACCGACCATGGTCTAAGGTGGGCACAGATTTGTTTGTAGTCAACAATCGTGAATATCTGATCACCGTGGATTATTTTTCAAATTTCTGGGAGATTGATTACTTGCCAGACACAAAGTCTTCCACAGTGATTAACAAGCTGAAAGCCCATTTTGCCAGGCAAGGCATACCAGACATTGTGTTTTCAGATAATGGGCTACAATATACATCAACAGAATTCCAACAGTTCAGCAGACTCTGGGAGTTTCAACATAAAACCTCATCTCCTGCACACCCACAAAGTAATGGGAAAGCAGAGTCTGCTGTCAAGAGAGCAAACGCCTGATGCAGAAAGCCAAAATTTCAGGTCAAGATCCATATCTGGCAATCTTAGATCACAGAAACACTCCGTCGCAGGGTCTGAATGCAAGCCCAGCTCAGAGACTTTTAAGCAGAAGGACACGCACACTCCTCCCAATAAACAACAATCTATTGAAACCAAAAGTAGTAGACACGAGACAAGGACTGAGGCTTAATCAAAGATGACAGAAAATGTACTACAACAGACACGCAAAAGACATGAACATCTTGAAACCAGGGGATCAAGTAAGAGTGCAACCTGCACAGTCACAAAAAAATTTGGCAGAAAGCAACAGTATTGGAATCTGTCAATAACCGGTCATACAAGGTTGAACTGGACAATGGTGGTGTTCTAAGGAGGAACAAAAGGTACCTCAGACACACTGGTCATCAAGAACAGGCCACCAAAGTGAGACCGTCTGCTAATAACATCAGACCAAGGGAGCAATGTGTTCAGTCAAATGGGGACACAAAACCAATTGTCACTACCAGAGCAGGTCAGATTAGTGTTAGACCTCAGTATTTGAAGGATTATGTAACTTAGTTGAACATAGACTGTTTTTTTTTTCTTCACACTCTCTGTTCTTGATAGAAGAACCAATGGTTTTGGCAGAGTGTGTTTTAAGTCTAACGCTTAAGTTATACATGGAAACTGAAGGGGGAAACGGAAAAATGTTTTGAAACAGTCAATTCACTGTGTTCATATATAAAGATAAATATGCAAGCTTGTACTTGGAAAAAAAAGAAGGATGTAACAATGTGATTGTTGTTTGTCTCATGTTGTAGCACGGACCCTTGTAAGTGTAATACACTGAGCGATGTGGCTGAGTAAAATGCTGTTCAGTAAATGCAGAGTTACGGATACAACGTAGTTGTCTGAGAGTTATTTATTAGCTCTGAAGAAGAATAAGAGTGAAACACCCTTGATAAAACTGAGCCAAAACACGTAATAGACAAACTATGTTGATAAACTACTGTTATGTACAAAATTATGGCGATAACACAGCAATTAAAAAAACGATTGCACTCTTTGCTCTGTGACTACGTCAGTTTAGATGGTAACATTTAAGAGCACGGGTGTCATTACCAAACTATAACATCTCATTCAGTGTTACGGTCAGAACAGCTAGTTTACACATTGTGCACAATGGTGAAGACATTTAGTAGATATCAAAGGAGTTCACCTGCATCCTTTTTCGCTTGGTGGGKTTACAGTAATTTGATCCTGATTATTTAATCAATCATTTATCAGTCCTCTTTCTCTCTCACACACAGACAAACACACACACACAGACTGTTGAAAACAGTGATCATCTTATTAACCATTTATCATGTCTGTTTTTCTTTCTCTTCTCTCCTCTCTTTCTCTCGGTGTGGATTTTATTAATAAATGACACATTTGCGTTAACAAACGGCTTTAGTGCTTTTATAGAATAGGATTTGGAACAGTGGTGGCTGGTGCTAAACAATTTTGGGGTGGGGGGGTGGGGGCAAACAACTGAGAAATAAATAAATAAAACTGTTAAACCCCGAGTGTAGGCGCGACCGCGATCATTTGACCGCTGCTGAATTTGCAAGTAAAATCCTTGACCCTTTTTTTTTCATCCGAACGCCTCACGAACGGGTATCCTTGTAAAGATAAAAACGAATTTTCTTTTATCTCGAGATTGTGCTTGCTTCCACATTCATTAGTAGCTGTCAGTCAACTGACGCGCAGCTGCTGAGCTCGTTCGGAGGGCCGTTAAGAACGATACAATCACATGAGGCCAAACATATAAAAACAATATTGATTCGCACAATATTGATAACATAATACACATACAGTACACATATTCTACAAATATACACATACAAATATGGAAAAAATATACAAGGTATGTACAGGTGAGGTACTGGGCTTGGGTAAGGTGCAAGTAATAGTGCAAATGTAATGTGCAAAGATGAATGATGGGATACAGGATAGGATACAGTGCAGTATGTAGTGAAAATGAGAAGTGGGAGGCACTCAATTGTTCAGCAGTTCAGAAGAGTGATGGCAGTGGGAAAGAAACTGTTCATGTGTCTGGATGTTTTTGTGTGCAAGGATCTGTAGTGCCTGCCAGAGAGGAGAAGGTCAAAGAGAGTGTGTGCTGGATGAGTGGGATCTTTGATAATGTTCTCTGCCCGCTTCCTTGTCCTTGCAGTGTACAGGGCCTGGAGGGAGGGCAGGGGGACACCAATAATTTTTAAACTGACCTGATTGTGCGCTGTATTGTATGTTTGTCCTGTTTTCTGGCTGGATTTCTAAAATCCACCACCATCTCCACAGTCTTTTGAGCGTTGATCTCCAAGTTGTGCTGACTGCACCAGAGCACCAGCTTTTCAACTTCCCGCCGATATGCAGACTCATCACCATCCTGGATGAGCCCAACGACAGTGGTCTCATCTGCAAACTTTAAGAGCTTGACGGCTGGGGCCTGAGAGGTGCAGTCATTGGTATACAGGGAAAAGAGCAAGGGGGAATAGACAAAACTTTGTGACGCGCCAGTGCTGGTTGTCCGTTATCTAGATGTAACATTTCCCAGCCGCACATGCTGTTTCCGACCCATCAGGAAACTGGAGATCCACTGACAAATGGCAGGAGATACAGTGAGCTAAGAGAGTTTGGCAGCGAGAATTTCAGGGATGATAGTATTAAACACTGAGCTAAAGTCCACAAACAGGATTCTTGCATAGGTCCCTGGTTGGTCAAGATGTTGCAGGATGAAATGCAGCCCCATGTTCACTGCATCATCCACTGACTTGTTTGCCCTGTAGGGAAACTGCAGGGGTCCAGCAGGTGTCCTGTGATCTTTTTTAGGTGGGTTAGCACCAGACGTTCAAAGGACTTCATGGCGACTGATGTCAAGGCGACAGGTCTGTAGTCATTCAGTCCAGTGATGAAGGCTTTCTTGGGGACCGGAATGATGATGGAGCTTTTGAAGCATGAAGGGACTTAGCACAGCTCCAGTGATTTGTTGAATATCTGAGAGAAGATTGGTGCCAGCTAGACAGCACAGGCTCTGAGATAGGAGGGTGATACACCATCTGGGTCTGGTGCCTTACGGACATTTTGCCTCTGAAAGAGCCGGCACACATTCTTCTCACCTATAATCAGAGGTGGCAAAAGTACACAAATCCTTTACTCAAGTAGAAGTWCAGATACTTGTGTTTAAAATGACTCTGGTAAAAGTAGAAGTACGTACTACACTTTTTTACTCAAGTTAAAGTAAAGAAGTATGGGCTCTGACATGTACTTAAGTAAAAAGTACCCATTACTACTACCTGTTTTAGTGTAACGCTGGTAACTGGTCCTCACATCATATTGATACATTAATACTTAAGAACTTTACTAAAGAGTACTTTACTAAAGAATACTAAAGAACTTGAAATTTTTTTAGCAAATCACTATATTCAGGCTGAACAAGCAGCATATAGAATGCAGAGAAAATATTAAGCTTACAGAAAAAAAAAAAAAAGAAATTGCATAAATTACCACAGCCATATCCTAGATTATAGAGTGATTTCATCTCATCTTTAAAAAACAACAACAAATATTATGATGCTTTTCAAATGACAAAACTGAGGTGAACTACATATACTGTAAATTTTATTTCCGTCCAAACAGAAAGAAAATTTGAATTCAAGT
>JAZGTK010011590.1:0-15494 GCA_036877625.1 Ambastaia sidthimunki | reverse complement strand
TTGGCTTATCCCCTGGAGTTGTCAGTCCTTCCTCCATGGCTCCCCCCTGCAGTCCTCTGTGGCGCGAGGTTGCGCCTTCCGGGAGGGGGTAGTAATATCACGTCCCCTGTCAGACTGTTTGTGTTAGTTTAGCTCTGTTTTCACCCCCATAATCTCATTTTGGTTTCTCCCCATGTCTTTGCCCTTAGTTGAACTTTCTGTTCTTGTTTAGTTAATTTCCTTCACCTGTCATCATTTTATTTGTATTCCTATTTAAGTTGATCTCTTTCCAGTGTTCTTGGTCCGGTCTATGTTTTGTATATGTGTTGTTTAGTGGGTGTTCCATTTTCCTTGTCTGCTTCCTGGATTCTACCTGTATCTCATTGGATATCTCTATTAAAGAGTTTTTGTTTATTCCTGTGTTTGCTCCTTGTTTCAGAAACCCGCACAGCACGTTACATATACAAGAAGAAATAAAAAATAACTATATACCTATACTGTATATATACAGAAGTTAACAAAGTGGATCAATAATTTAAAATGAATAAAATTATTTATTATTTGTTTATTTATAGTTTGTAAATTATCATAAGTAATGAATTGTAGTATTAAATTTGTATAATAAGCTTTACATAATGCCGAACATATATAATATACTTAGCTTTGGGTTCTGAAAATTGTTATTATTGATCCCAAAATATAGCAATATATATAGCCTCTACTGTTTCTTTCTCAGTTGTCTTTCATTTTGACATTGTATATTACGTGTATGTATTTTGTTTTGTGTATTGTATGGTGTTATTACAAATCCTTCATATTCTTGTCCAATAAGAATTGCACCTAATATTTGCAATAATACCATGTATTGTGTAGAATGATTTCTAAATTTATCTTAGTATCATGTGTAAAGCTGCTTTGAAGCAATATAACATTGTAAAAAGCGCTATATAAATAAAACTGAATTAAATAAAGAGGAATTTTAGATTTAGAATTTAATCTAAAGAGGATTGTGGTTTTATAGAGGTAATGCTTTTTGTCATTTTTCTCAACTGTCTTCCGCCTCAATTAGAGCTCTAGCTTTAATGAGTTAATTGCAGTCAATTTGCATAAATGGAACATCACACTGGAATGTGGCTCTGCCCATTGTTTAATATATATTTTGCTAAATACACACCTCTGCAAAATCAAACATTGTGTGTTAGGTTTTGTGTCAGGTGAGCGCTACTGTCGGCTTCTTGTTGCACGCGGCTGGCTTTATGAATACAAGTGCAGTCGTGAGAGGGGCAGATGGATGCCAACCATTATGAGGCTGCAGTCAGGGTCTGTTGAGGAATAAGTGTACAATATGCTGCGCTTCTTTTTTCTTGCTGCAGGGATTTGTCTGTGTAAAACTAGATTAATTTGCCTAGACTTTCTGATATCAGAGGGATTATTTCGAGTGTAACTGCTATGCGCTGTTGCTGGCTTTGCTCTGGATAAGTGTATGTGTGTGCGTGTGTGAACCTTAACTAATTCAACAGTTCTAGTTGCCAATATCCCTTGAGGAAGATCAAACAAGCTAAATAAATTCTCTGATTTAATTGATTGATGATTAGTCCCACTGCAGAGTAAATTAAAAATTAGTTTGCAGGATAGTATTGTGACGTATCTGCCAGGCTCTACACTCAACCAATTGCCAGCCACAGATCAGCTAAGCCTGTCTCACAGCCAACCACATTCCATCAATTCACCTGGGTACTAATCACCTGCACCAGCAGCCCATTATCACATCAGATATAAGCACACACAGAGCCAGCACTCACTGTTTGGTCACATTAATTGTAAAGGACTACTTACATGTTACTCCATGTTCCAGCAAGCCCTCTTTTGTTGTTCCCTCATCGATTCCTCCTACTTCCAATTCTCCTGTGTTTTTGTTGTTCTCCACCTGTTGAAAGAACTCACCTGTTGCTCACCTGTAGACCCGTGTGCTGTCATCACCGCTTTACCCTCCAAAACCCACAAGCTCCTGCATTTGTAAGAACAATCAAATCAGTTATTAAAGTCTCCTCATTTTCACTGCTGAGTTTAAAAATAAATTTAATCTGTGTTGGATCAATAAACATTATCTCAATAATGTTCTTTTTTGAGTCTACTTAACATAACAGAAAATTGAACCAACCAAACTGTGCAACCATGAGCAGCAACAGTCCATATCAGGAGCTTGTGGATGTTCTTTCCGCTTCCTCAACCCATGCTTTTTCACCTGCTGTCATTGAGAGTCCCATGGTCAATCCAGTGCCCTACTCTGGCTTGGAAGAGGACTGCAAATCTCCTGGAGATACTTGAGTGGGTGAGCAATTATATAATTTAAAATTAGGAAATGTGTCTATTCATAATTAAGCTCTTAGATTTCACACCCTGGCAGCCTGTAGTGAATGGAAAAAGAGCCCATATACTGACAGGGACTAAACCTTCAACTGCTACTGCATTTGTCTCCTCTGGGTTAGCCAGTAATTTCATATCTGGGGACCTCTTTTGCCAAGTCTGAAGCCCCAAAAAAGGGCCACTAAGACTACCTAACAAGCCCTGTCCATCACTGGAAAACCACTAGACAGTTGTCTGTTAGATCCACTGCTGATGTCAGCCTTGGTTACTGGTTCTTCTGGGCACTGGGGAGATCCTGAAATGGGGCGACAATTTCTTTCCAGACTTCTTTCCACATCCACCCAAAGCAATTCCCCTAAGATCCACTTTTGTTGAGAGTCGCATTAAACTACAATCAATGGACAGTGTTACGGCCCCTTCAAGGTATTCTGCTCCAAGAAAGCTTGCAAACTCCTACCTCACCAACCATGGAACTGTGCCATTGACCTCATTCCATATGAACCCGTGATAAAATCTATACACTCTCCATCCTAGAGCAAAAGGCAATGGAGGAGTATATGCAAAAGCTCTCCAACAAGGCTATATCCACCCATCCACACACCTGATGCTTCTAGCTTCTTTATTGGCGCCATAAAGAATTGAGGTTTGTGGCCCTGTATTAATTTCCCTCTCTCTAAACAAGGTCACTGTAAAATTCTGGTAACCTTTTATTCTCTTCCCAGCTGACCTAGAACAGCTAAGAGGGGCTACTGTGTTTACCAAGTTGAACTTTTGCAGCACATGTAGCCTCATTTGGATACCTATGGAGCATGAGGGTAAAACCACTTTTGTGACCTCTACTGGCCATTATGAGAATTTGGTCATAATAATAAAACACTTTGTCTATGTGCCTATTTCTCTATGAAGCTCACTTTCAACAGAGAAAAAGTATGATATAGGTAATCAAGAACTTACAGTCAGGCTTATGGAGGCATTGGCTAGATGGTGGTCAACACTCTTTTGCAGTCCTCACTGACCACAAGAACCTGGAATACCTCAAGAGCCCATACTACCTACCCTTGGGTGAGCTCTTAACCTCCTGCATATTCCTAACTGCCCTTGGTCACACTTAGGAGTAGATTTCAACACAGATATATCACCCTCTGAAGTTAATAACAGTATACTAACCAATGTTGACCGATTATCTACATTTGGTCATTTGCTTCCTCTGAAAGGTCTGCCTACTGCCAAACTCCTTCAACCATGTATTCAGGTATTTTGGGAACCCAAAGAACAGGACTGTGGACTGTGGGTAAGGACTGTGTCAGATTAGGGCCCACAATTCATGTGTCATGAGAGGAAAATCTAGGAGATTGGAAAAGGAGATTCTGGACTCCACACAACGTGGTAGTCATCTAAAATATCTGGTATACTGAGAGGGCTACGGTCCAGAGTAATGCCCCTGTGTGCCTAGAGACGACATCCTAGACCCCACCCTTTTCAGTGATTTCCATTACTCTCACCCAGGTCGTCCCTCACCCAGAGGAAGAGGTAGACCACCAGGTACTCAGGGGGGAGGAGTGGGTACTGTCACGGATCTGTCAGGCTCTACACCCAATTAATCACCAACCATCGTCTGAGAGCCAACCTCATTGCACCAATTCACCTGAGCACTATTCACCCGCATCTGCAGCCCATTATCAAACAAGATACCCAGCTCGTTGTGTGCTGTCATAACTGCTTCACCCTACAAGATCCACATGCTCCTGCATCTGTGAGAACAATCAAACTAGTTATTCAAGTCTGCGCATTGTCACAGCTAATTTTACAGTTAACTTACCTGTTCATCTGTGACACATCAATAAAATATAACCTCAATAACATTCTCCTGTTGTCTGAGTCTACTTGATGGCTCTCCATTTTAGTTGATGGCTAAAACGGAGAGACTCAGGAGGAGCTTCTTCCCTCAGGCCATCAGACACTTAAACATGGACAAACATATACATTACATTTAAGTGACTCTGGCATAACATGCTAGCTATACCACTTTACACACTGCACTTCACTTCGCACACTGCAGTTTATTATTCATCTATGCCATCTGTATACAATTTATTCTGTTGATTTACTGGCTGCTATGCTATTTTTGTATTTTAAGTACTTTTTAAATTTCTTGTGTTTTTGTTTTTATTATTTATCAGCACAGTCTAACTGAGCATTCAGACACACATTTCACTACTTGTTGTATACCATATAACTTGACAAATAAAATCTTAAATCTTGAATCTACTTAAGTATTATACCTGATCTCATTTTGTCACCATTATTTTATTTATTTGAGTAGCAACAAGCCAATTGTACAACTTAAAACTGATAAAATAATGATATTAATAATAATAAAATTGCTAAAACAGTGTTTTGTAATTCATACCAATGTTAAGTTCCATAATTTTGTTCAACATTGTCTTATTCAAAATTGAACTGAGAGCCAATCTCTTTTGGTGGAATTACCCTTTCTTTGATGTTAATGTATTTAGAGTGTATGTATCGGCTAGCTCGTGGACACAACCACAGAGCTATTGGCATAAAGACAGAGCAGCCAATCAGCTAATGCTTCTGGATGAGCTCAGCACAAGGCTGCTAATGCAGACTGATGGGTCATTGCCATGTAGATGGGTGATACAGATAGGCTAAGGGGAAACATGCTCTGACTACATAAATGTAATTTTTCCTAGGTGGGAAAGTGGAGTGCATCTGGGGGTCTGAACATCACAGAGGTCCCCAGGCAGAACGGCATGAATATCACAGACTCACTATCCAATCGCTCTCTGATCATCACCACCATCCTGGTAAGGTCATGCAGACCCTCAATGTAAAGGACACTGCTATTTGTTGGCTTGCCATCTTCACCTCTAGTTTCTGTTGAGGGCATTAGATGCAGAATACAACACAGAATTAAAGATAAATGTAAGTGCTTTGCAGACTCATTGCAGGCAGATGCATGCTGGGTGCAAACCTGTTTTACCCTGTGCCATTTACCAGAAAATAGCGCAAATGACATGTCTTAAAATAAAGTGTACCCCATTCATTTTACCATTTGTATGGATGCTGCAAGAGCTGCATTTATGCATGACACTGGAATGTTTGGGGATTTTCAGCAGCCTCTGTGGACTTATTCTGGGCAGGCATAAGATCATAAGATCAACATGGCTAAACACTGTCATTATATGTGGATTGAGCAGCAAGACTATAATTATGAGTTAAGTTCCTGATATGATATAATCCGATCCTTTCCAACAGTGCCAACAGTGCTGCTGGCCTGTGTTTAATTTAGCATTAAACAGGTGTTGTAAACAAGGTTTAGCCTAAAGAGAACAACTAACCCAGCACAAACCAATTACACCAGACAGAAATGATGACATATTCATATCCTAAAAACACACTGACAACGTATTCCTTTAGCAACAAACAAAACCTCTACAGACAGCTGCAGATGGTAAGACTATGAGATCATAATCTTGCATCAGCTCACATGAGATTAAAATGTTTATTCCGGTATTTGAAACTCTTTGAATGAACAGGACACTAATTAGAACTTGTTGTTATTGCAGACAGAGCTGATTTACCACTAAACCTCTGGGAATTTTACAGATTGGGGGCTGTGGAACAGATGGTAGCAACTAAAGCTTTTTTCCTCAACTTTTTTGATCAAGATAATTGGACAACTTGTAAAATGTTTTGCAGGAAGTCATTATCTTGTGGATAAAGAATCATAACTCATAGATTTATTAAGTAGCATGTTGATATCTATTGCAATTAACCCTACCCTAACCTTATTACTATTTATATATATTATTATTATTGACATTTTTGACAATTCTGGAATATTCAAAGTTAAACAAAAACAATTTTACTTATATAAATCTTTTCTGATAATTGAGTGATTATTGATGTTGAATATCATGGTTGTGCCTTCCAAAAAAATAATCACTGATAAAAAGATGTCATCATTTTTGGTAACACTTTATTTCACTAACACTATATATCTTAAATGTATACTTATAATGTAACCAGGACACCTTAAAATAAATTGTAACCACATTTTCTTTGAATTATACAGTGTCTGGTGCTAGTTGTCACACTTTAAAATCCACTGAATGCTTTGTTTTATTTTATTAGCTGAACTTCTTTGTAGGCACATACTGACACCTCCACTATTATTTCCCAGGGAAAAGGTACAGTTTAGTGCTGTGGGGCATGCTCTCACTTTCAGTGACTTTTGTGGTAATGAGACTCTTGCATTAATGTTTTCAACTGTATCACTGTTGTTCCCTTTAAGGAACTCGAGCTGTGTCGAAACGCTTTGGGAACGCCTCTAGCTTTTATGCACTCTGAATCATGTGTAAAATCCATCCAATCAGGGGGCGACACATCACAGGCGGGGCGACGTCATGACCAGGAAGCTTAAAAGCATGTGCGCTGCGCAACTCGGGTTAGCTTCATTCATTCAGCGAAGCGCTCTGTGTCGCTTTTACTGTCCTTCGTCTCTTGTTTAGCTTTTGCAGAAGTTGTCTTGCGTGCTTTTGTGTGTCAGAGTCAAAACATGCCCAAAGCGAAAGCTAAGAGCGATAAGGGGGAAAGCGCTCAGCACTTCAGACTTTGTGTCCCTCCCTGCCCGCGTTTAATTACGGGTGGGGATACACACAGTCTGTGTCTTGTGTGCCTGGGAGCGAAGCCTCCAGGAAGGCTCTTTTTGAGAAGGGAGCCTTCACTAGC
Organism: Ambastaia sidthimunki; assembly: GCA_036877625.1. Classification (NCBI taxonomy): domain Eukaryota; kingdom Metazoa; phylum Chordata; class Actinopteri; order Cypriniformes; family Botiidae; genus Ambastaia; species Ambastaia sidthimunki. The sequence continues at coordinate 8,393 of JAZGTK010011590.1, read as the reverse complement.
GTTCCCCATGGTGCTGGCATGGTGCCTTCCCTTCTTCCCAGATTTGCACACTGAGGTGTCTAAATCGTAGGGAAGGTCATACTCATCCCGTATCTTTAACCCCGCGGTCAATTACTGTGGCAATGTGGTGAGTTATAACCACATACTTACTCTTTTAAGCAAATGTTAATTATAATCTAGGGAGAGTTAATAGAATAAATATTAACTTAAACCTTTTTTTAATCAAGGACAACCAGGCCAGGTAAGTATATTCTTGCAATTTTATATAAATGTGGCTCCAAAATATAATTTGATACATTCTTAAACAGTATTACAAACAAACAAAAAAAAACTGTGTGAATAAAACATTGAGAACCAGACAGTGACACAAAGCAGTCTCTATCTCATAGAATGCCAACAGTGAAAATCCATTTAAGAGTCTTATCTGCCATAAAGTGCAGTGATGAGGGTGGTGATAAAACATAATGCCACACAGTGAAGTTCCAATAGAGCTTTCCAACAGGTTTCTGATAAAGTTTCCAGTAGAGCTTTTAACAACAAGAGCCATCAAGATGTGTCCGCCCAATTTCAACCAACATGGCCACACAAAAAAGTCCTTATCTGGGCTTGAAACAAAATGTTTCCTAAAAAAAGGACTTGGGCTTGGTAAAGCCTACCAGATAGCCATGCTTCCTAAATAGAAGCTATTTTGTTTTCTTCTACTACCATCCTTCCTTTATCTAAACACTACTACTCACTACTCCCCCTAGTGATAAGGAACACTACAATATACTGAGGCATTAGAATGGACAGACTGTCTGTTACATACCCCTCCCCTCAGAAGAAGTTTTTACATACCCATAACAAGGTCTTAGGTTCTGTACATGAAAAGTATCAACTTGTTTAGTATTGTCAAGAAATGAAACGGCATAATTTACAGGCCCTAGACGTTTCTCAATTTTAGCAGGCCCCTTCCATTTTGCAGCCAGTTTTGCCATGAAACCTTCATCTGCCTTGGACAGAGGATGAGCTCGGACCCAAACTATATCTCCAATTTGATAGCTTGTCTGCTTCCTTTTCTGATCATAATCGGAAAACCTTAACCCTAACGTTTTTGTCTGGATTGGGCTCGCTGGACATTATCTCTTACCATTTTTACCAGGCTTTACTGTCTATCTATCACCTCATAAGACGGGCTGTTAGGGTTAATTTTCGTCCTAGAGCAATTTCTGATGGCGTATACCCAGTACTTTCGTGCCAGGCAGTGTTGATGCAAATCTAAATTTAGCTAACCATCTATCCCAAGATCGATGGTGATCCTTCACATATGAAGCCATCATAGTTTTTAAGGTACGATTGACTCATTCTGTAAGGTTTGTTGTGGATGGTAAGCTGTAGTGAGTTTCTGAGTAACACCCTATTGATTAAAGATCAAGTTGATGAGATGTGATGTTAACTGTGCCCCACGGTCAGACATGAGATAGGCGGGGGTTCCCCATCTTGTGAATATTTCCCTTACTAGAATCTGAGCTATCTTTGGGGCTTTTGCAGCTCGCAAAGGAAATAGTTCCACCCACTTGGAACAATAGTCAACTACCACTAATAGATGTTTGTTCTGTTTAACACTCTAATGAAAAGGACCCATTAGGTCCACCCCAAGCATGTAACCTGGTTCTACAATGGGGGTTGATTGTAAGAGGCCTGACAGCTTTGACGGAGATGGCTTGTACTTCTGACAAACTTGACAGACTTTACAGTATTTCCATACATCCGCTCGTATATTTGGCCAATATGCTACTTCTAGAAGCCTAAGGAGTGTCTTCACTTGACCAAGGTGTCCACTTAGTGGGTTGTCGTGAGCATACTGCAAGAACTCTTCTCAAAGGCGTGATGGTATGACTAGCTGCAACTTTTCCCCATTAGACCCCTGGGAACCCTACGAAACAGAATTCCATTTTCCTGAACATAATGTACTCTTGATACATCAAAGTCCATCTGGGAATCAGCTTTCTTAATCAGCTCTTGTACTTTCGAATCATCACCCTGGGCATCAGCAATGTGTGTTAGATCCACTGGTAAGTTTGATGGATTGTTTGACGTGTTACTGGCTCTTACTACTGATAACATCCCTGTAGGCGAAACGGAGATAAAACTTCTGGATAAAACAAACAGGACCACATTATGCTGGCCCTTTACATATTTTACAATAAATTCGAAGGCTTGTAACCGAATGGTCCACCGTGTCAATCTTGATGAAAGCTTAGGATGCTGGAACACCCATGTCAAAGTAGAGTGGTCAGTAATAACTTCGAATGGCTGTCCTTCTAGGTATGGTCTCCATTTTTCCACAGCCCAGATCACCGCAAGACACTCTTTTTCTGAAACAGAGTAAGATTTTTCTGCTCCACGCCACAATCTGGATGCATATGCCACTACCCTTTCTCCATCGTCTGATACCTGCTCCCAAACCCAGCTGCTGGGTTAATACTGCTCCCAAACCGACCTCACTGGCATCAGTCTGGACTCTAAACAGCTTGGTAAAATCAGGTGGAACTAGCACAGGAGCACTGGTCAAATCATTTTTGATGGTATCAAAGGCTTTTTGGCATTTATGGGTCCAGGCTCAGGTAGAACTCTTCCGCTTCAGAGCGTGAAGTGGAGCTGCTTTTTCAGAAAACTTGGGAATGAATATATGGTACCATCCTGCCAATCCTAGGAAACGTTGTACATCTTTGAGGGATTGGGGTACAAGGAAATCACATACTGTGGATACCTTAGATGGATCAGTCTTAACCTCTTCACCAGATACCAGATGTCCTATGAAAGTAAGAGACTTTTGGAAAAAGTTACACTTCGTCAGATTCAGAGTAAGTTCCGCCCCATCTAAACAGTTAAAAACTTGTTTCAGATGTTGTAAGTGTTTCTCTTCACTCTTTGAGTAGACTACTACATCATCAATGTAGACAAAACAGCACTTCCCTTTTAATTCTTGAAGAGTATGTTCCATCAGTCTTTGAAAGGATGCTGCAGCGTTTTGTAGACCAAAAGGAAGCCGTACAAACTCGAACAGACCTGCAGGAGTTACGAAAGCAGTCTTATGTATACTATCTGGTTCCATTTCCATTTGCCAATAGCCAGTTTTAAGGTCAAGTGTACTAAACAAAGTTGCTCCATGTAATGATTCTAAAATATCTTGTATTTGGGGCATGGGGTACGCATCCAGGTGTGTCTTTGCATTTAAACTGCGATAGTCTACACATAATCTCATTTCTCCCTCCTTTTTAGGTACTACTACCACTGGAGAGGCCCATGGAGAAATTAATGGATGGATAATGTTCTTGTCCAGCAGCATTTTGACTTCTGCATCAATAAACTGTTGCTTGACCTTTAACATTCTGAAAGCTCTCTTTCTAACTGGAGCTTCATCAGTAGTAATAATTTGATGTTTGACTAAACTCATCTTTCCCGTTTCATGGGTGCAAACGGTTGGCCAATCCAGCATTAATTCTTTCAGTAACACAAAAAGTCCTTATCTGGGCTTGAAACAAAATGTTTCCCAAAAAAAGGACTTGGGCTTGGTAAAGCCTACCAGATAGCCATGCTTCCTAAATAGAAGCCATTCTCTTTTCCTCTACTACCATCCTTCCTTTATCTAAACGCTACTACTCACTACTCCCCCTAGTGATAAGGAACACTACAATATACTGAGGCAGTAGAATGGACAGAATGATGTCTGTTACAGGGTATGGATGAGTATGGCTATAACGCGATGCCCTGGGTCAAGCAGACGCTAGCCAGCTATCTGTCCCCTGGCAAGGCGTCATCTTTGAAGGCTCCGTCCTTGCCCTCTAAGACGTTGCGCACCACCTCAGCACGAGTGGGCAGGGGGTACACACCATGGGAGTGCAAGCAGGCGAGAGCGGGAGCCTCACATCCGAGGACCACTGAACTCTTGCTGCGTTCCACCAAGGAGACCGCCCGTGCAATAGGGCGGTCCATGGCAGCTCTGGTGGCAGCTGAGAGGCACCTTTGGTTGACCCTGTCGCAAATGAAAGATCAGGACAGGGTCTTCCTTTTGGACGCCTCGCTAGCGCCTACTGACCTGTTCGGCGATGCTGTTAATTCAGTCGTCAACAGGTTTCAGGAGGCCCGTAAACAGTCTGAGGCGTTTCAGCGGTTCCTCCCTCGCCGTCCTCCATTTTGGTTTCCAAGAGGGCTTTGACCCGACACCGTCAGGACCTCAGGGGGCAACCTCATCTGGGGAGCTGCGGATAACATCTCATCTTATGATGCCCGCAACTCAGTGCCCTCTGGAAGTCAGACTGTTAACCCTGTCACTTTTAGGTGTTAACCTTACAGGGCACCGGTCTAGCCACTCCAGACACACCAGAGGCCAGTCTCCAGAGACTGGTCCCCCTAAAAGACCATCTGGCAGCCTGGAAAGTACTGCCACACGTTCAAGTTCAAGTTCAAGTTTATTTATAAAGTGCTTTTCACAATGGTACATTGTTGCAAAGCAGCTGTACAAAAGACAAAAATATCCAAGGATATTTACGGTGTATTTTGAAACTTGAAAATAAAACAAAACTAAAAATAAACAAAGAGCACACACAAACATAAACAATGTATATACAAACACATATACATATATACACAAACTTATATGGGAAATAATTGCAAATTTATAGAAATACCTAGTTGTACTATTACAGTGTTTCCTGGGTGGGGTGTGTAACCTAGTGTCAGCAAACTCCCTAGGAGACACGTTTCTCAATCGGTCCTGCGCACACTAGAACTAGGTTACAGAATTCAGTTCTATCGTCGTCCGCCTACTTTCGGCAAGGTTCTTCCCACAGTAGTGGATATGGCGCAGGCTCTGGTGATGGAGCAAGAAGTAGAAACCCTTCTGAGGAAGGAGGCCATCGAGGTGGTCCCTCCTCAGCAGAAGGAGTTTACTCTCTTTTTCGGCTCTACAGCCGCTACTTCATTGTGCCCAAGAAGGATGGAGGGCTGCGTGTCTCAAAACAGATCATGTCTCAAATCAGGTCCGAGGACTGGTTTTTCACGATAGATCTGAAGACGCTTATGTTCATATTTCCATCCTTCCTCAACACAGGAAGTTCCTGAGGTTTGCTTTCAGGGGCAAAGCTTACCAATATCAGGTCCTTCCTTTCGGCCTAGCACTCTCTACCCCGTACTTTCACAAAAGTTGTGGATGCAGCTCTGGCTCCCCTGAGATCCCAGGGCATCCGCATACTCAATTATATCGACGATTGGTTGATATTAGCTCACTCAGAGCAGCTGGTGTTTAGACCAGTGTTTCTCAACCGGGGTGCTGCAGCACCATGGGGTGCCGTCTGGCCTTGTCAGGGGTGCCGTCAAAAAAATCTAGAAAATACATATAACGTTATATATGCTGACGTTGAAATAAATAAAAACTAATTTAAATGGACCTGTAGCAGTTTGATATCCACGTTGTGTTGTGTAATAAACTCAGTACACCAAAATCTTTGCCATCACGTCCTCATTATTGGATCTGGATAACACAAATGTATATGGGGACTCGTGCAGCATATAAAAAACTGTGTGGCGGCAACGCACAATGCGCTGTGACATCTCGCGCAAACTGGGGCATATACTTAAAAAAAAACACGTTTTGAAAACATATAACAATAAAGCATGTACCTTAATTGAAAATTACAGACATTACAAAAAAAATGCGTAACTAAAAATAATCAACGAAGCATCTACGAGTACATCACATAGAATCTTTAGATCACAATCATACAGATATATCATGTGAATTCATCTGTTGAAATAAGGCCCTAATTGAATCACTGCAAAAACGTGTGCAACCTACCGCTGTGACATCTCATGCAAACTGGGAAGCAGCAAAGTGCGCCACACCTCCAAGTCAGTGTGGCAGCAGAAAAACCCCAAATATGGTCATAGCAAGTGGAATCACAAAATCATTACCTAAATACGCACCTGCTACACACCCAAACGATAGTGTGTACTACACTACATTAGTTATTGAATATCTTAGACTGGGGTGCATTGAAATTTTGCATACTTTTTAAGGGTGCCGTGACAGAAAAAAGGTTGAGAAACGCTGTTCTAGACCACATAAAACAGTTGGGGTTCAGACTGAACACAGTGAAGACTGTGCTTTCTCCAGCACAGAGAACCACTTATCTGGGTGTTATTTGGGATTCGACCATGATGCAGGCATGTCTGTCTCCTGTTTGAGTAGATTCAATCCTCAGTGCAGTCACGAGAGTCAAAGAAGGCCAGTCACTCACGGTGAAGTGGTTTTAACGACTGCTAGGCCTCATGGCAGCTGCGTCCAATGTGATTCCATTTGGCCTGCTGTACATGAGGCCCCTACAGTGGTGGCTAAAAACCAAGGGGTTTTCCCAGAGGGGAAATCCTTTTCGCAAGATCAAGGCCTTTGGGCCTTGACTATATTCGCTTGAGCTCTTTGTTGCCGTGTCTCACTTGAGACAGATGCATCCTTCACTGGTTGGGGGGCGGTCATGAGTGGCCGCCCAGCCCATGGTCTGTGGAGAGGGCGCCAACTTTCCTGGCACATAAATTGCCTAGAGAAGTTGGCAGTGTTCCATGCTCTCAGGCATTTTCTCCAGGTCCTTAGAGGCCAGCATGTGTTAGTTCGCACCGACAACACAGCTGTAGTATCTTATATTAATCACCAAGGAGGTCTGCGCTCACTCTATGCAAGTTGGCACACCAGATCCTTGTGTGGTCCCAGGGAAAGTTTGTCTCTCTGAGAGAGTCCGCCTGGACTAGTTCTTCAATCTTGTGGCTCTCCTGGACGGCTCGCCTTGGGAGATACCCTTATGAGGGGACCTTCTATCTCAGGCAGGGGGAGCCATTGTGCACCCTTGCCCAGAGGTGTGGAGGCTATGGATGTGGCACAACTCGTAGCGTCTGGTCTCTGAACTGAGGTTGTTGAGACCCTCCTCCAATCCAGAGCTCCCTCCATGAGGAAACTCTGTGCCCTGAAGTGGAAACTCTTCACTTCTTGGTGCAGAGACCGCCAGCTGGACCCAGGTAACTTCGCTATTAACGCAGTTCTGGAGTTTCTGCAGGCACGGTTTTCTGCAGGGCTAGCCCACTCCACCATTAAGATCTATGTGGTGGCTATATCGGCCTACCACACTTCTATTGGTGCTTACATAGTGAGCAGACACCCCTGGTTATACGTTTCCTTCGAGGTACGATCTTGCGTCCCCCCGTGGGACCTGGCTGTGGTACTAGAGGCCCTTTGTGCTCCACCTTTTGAGCCCATTGGGGAAATTTGTGATCACCTTCTTTCAGYCAAAACGGCCTTTTTATTGGTCATCACCTCTCTGAGGAGGGTTGGTGACGTTCAGGCCCTTTCTGTGGCTCCTCCTTTCTATTTAGACTTTGCGCCCTGTTTTCTCCACCCGAGAATGGGTTATGTCTCTAAGGTTCCCTCTACTGTACTATGGCTGGTCATACAGCAGGCCTTCTGACCTCCTCCCTTCCGAGTGAACGACTAGCAGAGGCTTTACTGTGTGTGTCCAGTGCAAGCACTGGACACATACGTCCACAGAGCTGCCCTGTGGAGGAAATCTGACCAGCTCTTTGTCTGCTTTGGATCTCACAAGCGCGGTCTCCTCGCTACCAAGCAACATTGAGTCGTTGGATCACTGATGCTATTCACATCGCGTATGAGTCCTTTGGTATTCCCCCACCTAAGGGGACCAAGGCTCACTCTACCCAGGGTATGGCGGCCTCTAAGGCCTTCTATGCAGGTGTCCCAATTCAGCACATTTGCGATGCTGCGGGATGGTCCACTCCCTTGACATTTGTGAGGCACTATGGCTTTGATGTCCGAGCCACGACGCAGCTTGAGTTCCTGAAAGGGAACGTTTCAGGTTACGTATTCAAGATTCAAGAGATTTATTTGTCACATACTAGTCATACAGAATACAACAAGCAGTGAAATGTGCGTCCAGACGATCAGTCATACTGTGCAGATAAATAACATTGTAAAGGGAAAAAGATCAATTTAAAAGTAAAAAATAAAAAAATAATAATAATATAAAATGCAAGGTGCAAGATACAGTGCAATGATTGTAGTTTGTATTAGCAGCATATTGGGTGATGAGTTGTTGGTGTGCATAAAGGTGTCTGTTGTGCATAAAGTGCGGYTGAGTGGTTATGGCTGAGTGCCAGAGTCACCTAATGTAGTGGATCTGATGGCCTGAGGGAAGAAGCTCCTCCTGAGTCTCTCCGTTTTGGCCATCAGAGAACGGAAGCATCTCCCTGAGTGGAGCAGAGTGAATAGTCCGTGTCCAGGGTGAGTGGAGTCCTTGTGTATCTTAATAGCTCTAGTTTTGCATCTCCTGTTAAATATTTGATCCAAA
>JAZGTK010011589.1:0-15495 GCA_036877625.1 Ambastaia sidthimunki | reverse complement strand
AACTACAACAGTTTGTCTCAATTTCGTTTACAGAGTCACGCCAATGTCCGCCAGCCAAGTTCGCAGTAGCGACGCATACGTGTTGTTCTACGAGCGAGCTGGACTCTGAGGACGGACTGTGGAAAGAGACAAAGTGCAGAACTCGAGTCCTTTGGGCTGAAGACAGAATTAAAACAATGCTGCTTGTCTTGGCTCACAGATCAATGCAGAATGAGACCAAGAACATCTGCTGGTCTTCGGGAGAAGTGCACACAATGCCCTTTCACACCCCACCACTGTGTTAAAGAGGTGCAGGACGTGTCCTCATGCCTCTATATGCATGTGTGTGTGTTTACGTGTGCATGTAAGGGCATCTCATAGGAAATCATCAGGCAATAACCCCAAGTGGCTCCAACACAGAAGACTCTCTATGCACTGATACAGAACTCTTATCCCAAATGCGCCTTCCTCTTGTTCAAGAACGCCTCAATACGAAAACTTTTTACACTTGATTTTTGACTTTCTTTACAATTGAACATTTTTACAGTATTTGTCCTCCCTGAAAAATTGGGAGATAAACTGATTTGAGGGCTGCTGAGGAATTACAGAAGCTGCGCAACACAGACCTGGTTGCCATTAATACACCATGTTTTTTCATTACTTCATATTCACCCTCCCGCCTAACCCGTCATATTCTCTGTTTATCCTCCGTGTTCTCCTCCTGTTTTTTTCTCAACCTCCTGACAGAGTGGAAGAGTCACAGGAGTTTGTTGTGGACGTCTGTGGTGTTGAAGGAACAGAGTGTGCCTGTGGCTTGACTTTTATTCAGCGTGAATGCTACTGATCTTTGAAATGCTGTGAACGGAAACGTGGTTCGAAAGATATGAGAATTTGGAGGAGAAGTAATTCTGACAGTATAGATCCCTGATTTCATGCCACTGAACAGCATGGAAAGAATGCTTTGAAAAAGAAATTGTATATTTTTATATATGATGCAATATGGAGAATGTACAACACAGTGGTGCTGAAAATGACCCATTACTGTTTTCAGTTAATTTAACAAAGGTAAGAGAACGGCATCTATTTATGCTTACAGGTCAGGAGATAATGTGATATGAGTCACACAGTGGCAGTCAAACTAAATATATATATGTATGTATGTATGTATGAATAAATGTTGAAGAATGAACTGGTAAAATGGTGGTCTCCTGAGTTTTCTCATTGCTTTTCTGAATTGCATTTAAACGGGTTGTCAGATTTATTTTACATGGCAACACTTTTCATGCTATTTTATATTATTTACATTTTAATAATAAAACATCAGTTCAAACCTTATGTATAGTAGACTTTTATAACTGGAATGTTTAAACTCGTCCTTCCTTATCAAAGTCTGTTCGTCACACGCTAAATGACTTCCACAGAATATAGAAGTGAACTTTGAAACATTTCAAACGTCGAGTTCCTTGTTACATGACATTAAACAGCTAAGCGGATATATACAACCTAAACCAAAACTAGCTTACTGGAATGGAGAAATGAAGAATGGCAGAAAACAGCATGACAGCATATGGTTAGTTGGTGATACATACAACTTGCATGTGATATAACCAGAGTACCAGTTATTTTCATTTCAAGCAGTCAGGGTTTGACTTGTAGGTAAGTGTTGTTGGTAGTGAAATAGAAGGTTCAGAACATTAAGGTAAAATTTGGTTAAAATTTATAGTGATGCTGTCAACAATATAAACCATTTGTCTATTTCTCTTCTAGTCTGTTTATTAAGAATATTAGAATTTAGTATGTTTGATTTAATGTCTCTGGTTCTGTCTTGGTTAGTCAGCCCAAATAGGGTTTCAGTGATGGGACTTGTGTTGCTTGGTCGAAGACTGGCTGGCAAAAGCTCATTGGGAAATCTCATCCTCAGACGCAACGAGTTTGAGCCAGGAAAGAAAACAAATCTGTGTGTGAGGAGACACGGCTGGGTGGAGGGAGTGAGGTTGGCCCTAGTAGACACTCCAGGCTGGAGCCTCTTCGGATTGGCTGATCCAAAACAGGTGAAACAGGAGATTCTGCGCAGCATGAAGTTGTCTCCTGGATGTCAGATGTTTCTCCTTGTTATCCCAGTGGACTCGTTCAGCAAGAGGGACGGACATGTTCTGGAGAAATATCTGAGTGTTCTCGGTGATGTAGTCTGGTCACGGACTTTGGTGGTCTTTACGTGGGGGGATGAGTTACTAGGCAGCACTATTGAAAAGCACATTGAAAAGAAGGGTGAACCTTTGCAAAGGATCTTAAAAAAGTGTGGCAACAGGTACCATGTTGTAAACAATAAATGCCCAGAGGACTCTACTCAAGTGACTGAGCTCCTTAACATTTTAAAGGAAATGTGTGCTAGCACTAGTTGAACATTAACCTATGTTTTTATATGTATATAATCTAAATTACTATTTCATTTGACCTTTACGTAAATCAATAAAGGATAACAAAGATTATAAAGATGCAAAGAAATCCATTTTGTTGTTGTTAAGCAATCGCTAGGGCTGTTTAATGGCTCCACCTACAGGTGAAGCAGGTTACGTTAACAGTGACGTCTGGATTGATCCAACGGGTTAACTAGTCAGTCTGACTCTCATGTTGAATATGTTCAGCACACAGGGGCCGGTAACCGAACAGGTAAAATTAAACAGGTACATTTCTTTCGTTAATCGCCATATAGTCGAATAAAGGCACTCATTTAAACGTGCGGGTGCCATAACAGGTCAACCACAACTACTCTGACCAGAACTTATTTTTTATTATACACTATATTAACTCTGAATTGCCCTTATTCTCCTTTTCTTTTTTAACTCCCTCCATACACTTACAAACGATTTTGTGACCACAATACACATATTTGTTGTATATTTTCGTGAAATGAGAAAAGTTGAAATCTGCTTGTGTTGTATTGACGTGACGGTTCGTTTGTACTTGCGGGCCGTCAGCTCGCGCTCTTTAATTTAATATGAGTTATTTCAAATTAATTCTCAAAATAATAATTTTTCATGCTTTAACGCTATAAATTTACCCTGCAGGATGGCAGGCCTTCAAAATCTTACTGAACCACTGCAAACCAACAAGACAAGCACAACAATAGAAGTAAGGTTTATTTAATGTTGTCTGATTACCTGCATACGACGTGACTTATATGTTTGTTATACGTTTATGTATGACATATGTTATATACATGTTTGCAAAGTGCACAATCTATGAGACATGGATAACAGGATAAAATGTATCTGTTTAATAATAAACAAAAGCTGCATTTAAGCAGTTTCAGGCAGAACACAGATGCCCTTGATAAAACACATTAATCTATACATTTAAAACATGTACATATTGTCACTGATAATCAAGAGAGCGTGGAAATATAGGCTGCATTGGCTGTGATCATATCAGGCTGTGAAAGGCTGGTTTTAAGCATTTATTTGAAAAGGAAAAGGTGCTATTCAAAGGGCAAATACATTCTAACATCTCACAGGTACATGTTGTCAGTACTAGTCTTTTCTAGTGGAAAATATTTTGTACACAGTTCTTCTCAGACCTGGATAAGTAAGTCCTACAACTACAGATATGCTTGGATTGAGTAGAACATTGTAAAGTGGGAGAAGGTACTTTTGCCTTCCCTTTCTGTACAGTAAAGGCTTTCACAGGGCTATAATAAAAATAAACTCACATAAAGAAGAATACACTGGAGAGTCTCATGGTGCGAGTACAGGAGAGGGATCAGAGTTTCATACAAGCGCAAGTGAAAGTAGACTAAGTCAAGCTTTTCAGTTCCTCAGCATCCTGAAACTGGCCACTTATGCACCTGGTAAGTGCAGTTATACAAACATTGTTCTGAGCACAATGGGTAAGTGGGGCAAAGTAGAGCTGGCAAGGCGACGCTTGGCACTCCTGTTTACCAGTGACATCCACTTCCTGCGGCATCAGTACATTTTTACGCAAGATGTTTGTGGGAGTTAATTTTGAGCTGCCAAGTGACCTCTTGAATAATTTGAGTGGAAATCCAAAAACGTTGTCAGTGTCAGTATCAGATCTACAAAGAAAAAAACATAAAAGAAAAAATCTTGTGCTCTTTGTTTGAGGGGCAAGGGTGGTGGCCGCATCCACCTTCTCCAATCACACACTGTGCTCTCTTGCATTCACACAAAATAAAAACATACATGCAGTACATACAAGTATTTACATATCAAATATCAGTTAAAAAAGCTACAGTATTAATATGAACATAAAAATGTTTCAGTACGGTTAAGTCAAAATAAAGGTAAGTAACTACTCAAGTATTTTGACCATTATTGATGATTCACTTTGAGGCTATTGTGTAAACCCAGGATAACTTGGACAGCAGACCTTTGTTAGCTTTTCACTCTTAAACAAAACCTGCCTCTGTTCATCCTGGTGCTCAACATCCTTTCAGACACTCATTTTCAGAAGATTTCAGATGTGAAGGTGAGAAAACTGGAACCACGCGATGATGGTGTTCACAGAGATCTTGTGAAAGGATGAAGGGATTGGGGAGGAGTGTCTCCCATCACAGCCATCTTCCTTCCCAGAACTTCTAGCACAAGTGTCTTTCACATCTGCTGTCAATAAAGTGCATTTGCTTCAAAACTGAACTTTGTAAATACTACAGATTCCTTCTTTATGCTTATCTCAACCCTATGTCAACAAGGGGACCCGTGTGACTGCATTTGTGTATGTAAGTGCATGTTGGGTGTCTGGTGAGTTTGTGGTACCTCTTGGATTGACATTAACTATAGTCTGACATGAGTTTTCACATTCACACCATGTCGTCTTTCAACACTATATCATCAAGAACACCAACATATATTCCTAAAAACAATAAATAATGAAAACAATAGAGTGCAGTATAAAACAATGAGCTGTAATATAATATGAACTGATCTGCGTTAATGTTCATTGTTGGGTCTCCTTGGATTCCCATTCCGCAGTCCCATCAGTTTTTGTAATAAATGGGAATAAAGTCTATTGATCTGTTTCCCACCTAGTGAGACGCGGGACAGAACAAGGTATAAAAACAGAAGACGGATCCAAATTAAGTCCATTTCTTTGTCGGCTTCTTTGTACAATAAAATCTCTGTTTTTAGGTTTCATCTTTGGTAGTAAACTTGTGCACATCCTTCTTAAAATGTCATCTGCAATAAAGTAATACTTGGTCTGTTTCTTCTGATTGAGAGGAATATAAAAAGAAAAAGTGCTTTGACTGCTACGAAATGAAAATGAAGGACAAAGTGTTCTTTTAGTCTTCTCTGTGAAGTTTGAGAAGATGATGGTCCCTGTGAGAGCATCGGCCAGTTATTCACAGATGAGACTATTCATACAAGGTAACTGTGCAGTAACACAAAGCAGAGATCCTCCGGTCCACACTTGCCTTGTCTGTACAACACACAGGGGAAACATGTTACAATCATAAGTTTTGTAAACATGTAAAATCAGGTGACATTAAGTGTAAAAATGTGGTCAGAACTCATTGTTTGTACTACAAAGACTGAAACCACTCACATTTTGTGACATTTTCGGTGTCAGCCGGGTCCTGAAGAATCTTTGACAAGCCTTCCAACAGCATGGAGGCTTTGCTGTAGCGATAGGCGATGTCTTCGGTCTGCTGAAACATCTCATCTAGGGCTGCTGACTGCACCTGTTACACAAACAGTGTTTTCTACTTTTCGCCATCCATCACCTAAACAGATGTGACAAAGTTCTTTGTAAAGATGACCTGACATATCCTTACCATTTCTACAGCATGGTTATAAATGAGCTTCTCAGCTGTCACGCTGTTGATTTCGTCCATGAATCGCTGCTTGTCAGAAAAGAAGTGGTTCAGTTTGTCCGTTAGGCGACGACACAGAGAAATGCAGCTCTTGTAGCGCTCATTTAAACTCTTCACCACTGCGTCCAGAGAGAAGAAGAGTATAAACAGAGTTCTAACAGCTTTAACATAAAACACAGTGTTTCACAGACTGCTATTATATTTGTTGCAGGCCTGTTCTGACTTGGTTTTTATAGCATTAGTCTCAACATTATGTTCTCCCTGTGTCTATCTGTCCATCAATGTCTATAACAATGTCAGTAGTGATAAAATCCACTAATGGAACTATATATATCATTCTATTTATATTTGTGTTTTACAGCTCAGAATATAGCTGCTCACCTTGTTTGACAGCTGTGGATGGATTGAGCTTGGCTGACTTGATCTGAGCCTTGGCCAAGTGCAGTGAGGAGGCCAGCAACTGTGCGGCTTTCATGTACAACACCAACTGCTCCACCTGCCTGTGAGAGGACCAAAGTAAGTCTATATGCTACAAGGTGAAACCATTAGTGGGTGTGATGGGATAGGCGTCTCATACCCCCAATCTTTGCTGAGCTGACTGATCTGATCCACTACCACACTGTCCTGGGGTGGATAAAGAGATGCAGCAGAAGCACCAAGATCTGGACCTCCAGCCCGAAGAGAGGCAATCTCCAACACACAGTCCGTAAAGGACAGCATCATCCGCAGGTGCATCAGAGTGTCTGTGTGCTCACGCTATCAAAATAAGCACATACATCTGTTAGCTGGTCTGATGAAGAGCTTTATAGTCATCCATCTAGAGTATTCTTTATGTTTAATTAGATCAACTGATCATGAGTATTGTCTGGAATGCTGAGATATCAGACCAGTCAGTAAAGCGGAAGTTCTGAGAAGCTCATATTAGTATGTCTGATCTGCTATCACATTGGCTCACCTCCATCAAGGTCTCCTCTGGCAGTTCTGGTGCTTCAAAGGTGATGAAACCCTCCAAGCTGGGTGGTGATGTGCCATAAGGTACGTAGCGCAAACTGCTTGGACCTGCTTCAGCTCCAGGTGGGGAGTTGCCAATGGTCATACCCGGAGGTGAACCCATATACACCTTACCGCTGGTGGAGCACAGGGAACCCGCAGAGCTGTTGGAGCCTACTGTGGACACAAAAAGAAACAAAAATCAATGACTTTGATACACTAGTTGAGAGATTCTGGACATACTAATTCATAGTGGTTGTACAAAATAATTTGAGGTTGAGATTGACTTCCATCTATCAGAGGGACAGCATAAAATACTAGATAAAACAAAGTGGTACAAGGCTGAGAAAATGCATTAAGCAAAAACTGCAGTCTTATTTGTATAATGTGGCATTTGAAGCAGTGGTATATGGGGTGGGTTTATGAAGCAAAGCTCCTCACCTGAGGTGGTGCGTGGGCGGGAGGCAAGATGGCTACAGGTGGGAGGTGTGCTGCTGTTGGGAGGTGACCCCACCGTAAACATAACCGTGCGGGGGCTCGCCCCGCCTACTGGCAAACCACAAGTCCCTGCCGGGGCTGGGAGAGGGATGCACACACAGGGGTCACTTACATACTCAGCCAATTAAAACATACAAACACAGGCAGCCAAGAGGGGATTCATGCAGACCAGAAGCGTTTGAAGAGAAGCTACAATGACTTAAATGGGGTTCATTTAGCACTCAGAAGTAAAATAATAACAGTTTGAAAAACTGGACATGCTAAACAAAATTAGGTCAAACCTTGTAGTGAACAAAACAAACCAATGCTTTGTTGACTACACTGCAAAATGAGTTCTATTATAACAAATTACTGAAATAACATGGTTGTATATGGGGTGCTACCTGTGTCCATAGGTCTCTCTGTGTTGAGGCTATCTGTGCTGCCCTGATATGGCTGTCCTCCCAAAGTAATTCTTACTGGGTGCTCTGACAGTCGCCCAGCGCTTACAGACCTGAGGAAAATAATCAGACACAGCTCTTTAGTTTAATGCATTTGCAATTTCAATACAGATGAATTTTAGCTAAACGCTTAGAAACAGGAACAGAATACATGAGTAGGCAGAGACACAGGAAAGACTGCAACTTTTTGTTTTAATCAAATTTTGCCGACCTGCCAAAGGAAGTCCTGCTGGCCTCTGGTGCAGATTGGCGGCAGCTAGGATACACTAAGCAGTGATGTGCACAGAGGTCACGTCCATCTGTCATCGTCTTAATTGGGATGGGACTGTCAGCTATACCCTGCTGAGATGCTAGAGCCAGAAGGTTGCATGAGGCTTGAGTTTTAGGGATTTTAAAGGGAGCAGTTGCCTAGATAAGAAAAATTAGAAGACAATGTGAAAAAAATCTGTCAGATGGTCTTGACACTGTTTCCTTTCACATGCAGCGAATATTTACATTTTTTGAAGCTTACCTTAGTGGGAGAGCCAATGATTGTGGGCAAAGGTGACTTGGTTAACCAATCAGAGGTGCGAGGAGAGGAACCAAGGTGCTTGGTCGGGGAGGTACCAAGGTTGCCAGGGCGACTGAGCTGAGGGGAGTGGCTGGTGGGGTAGGCTGATGAGGTGGGGTGCACGGGGTCAGATAGCTGCTTATGTAGCTTTTGTTTGTTCTGGTAGATGTCAGTTAGTGTGGGGGCACTCTGAAGACGAACACCTAGTAGTTGAGAGGAGGGCACAGGGGAACCTAAAACATATAAAGTGTTTATCTTTTACTAAAGTAATGTTAAACAGTTAAGGATGACTACATCACAAATCTATTACCATAATGTACTGTTGCCATGGCATGTTATACTCTACCACTAGGTGGCAATACAATACAATCAAGAAATGAACTATAAGACTAAAGGGAACTGAGAGTGCAAAATAGAGGGTCAATGAGTTTATGTATCTCGTTTTGACACAATCACTGAGTTCATGGGTATATAGTGACACAACTGTACAAAAACAAGTGCTTGACCGGAGGTTTGATTTGAGAAAGGTTTTACATGAAAGCTCACAGGCCACATTGTTTGTTTATACAGAAGGCATTGTTCCTCATCAGCTAGTACGTTCTTAGCCATTACAAACAGTTGTGCTCTTACAAGCGTAATCTCCATGGTGACCACAATAACTAAGACACGCTCTGACCCAGTGGGAGGAAACAACTATGACAACCGCTTGTTAATGGCATTGTTAATGAAACCACTTTGAATAAGACACAGTTGCACTGTGGGGTTATGCGTCAATCTCTTATACAAACACATACAAAAACTTACCACCTGAGGAGCTGCGACTGCGTGCCTCGTGGCTTTGAGGATGTCCACAGCAGCAGTGTCCCAGCTGTTCAGGAATAGTGCCCACTTTGGAACAAATGAGCATAGGAACAGATGACAACTTTTTAAAGAAATGAGCATGTCCAAACATGTCAGTCTTTATAGAGACTTTCCCAACTATTCTCATATAACAACAATAATAAAGGAATTACGGATTTGACTTGTACCTAATGGAGAAGGGGAGTAAGGTCGGGAACTGCCTGTTGAAAGACGTCTACCCACGGTTTGTAATGCATCTGCAGGGCTGGGGGACCCAGAAACCATTTTTGGAAAGCTCATGGGGCTTGTGTTTGAGCGCCGCACTGTGCCTGACCTGTAGTCATGAAGAACAATTTATTAACTTTTTGTGGGAAAAGTATATTAAACAATTTCTTGGTTGTGCTCTGTAAAGTGAATTTTAGGGAAACAACTCACTTTCTTTGCCTTATTGTGAGATCTCAAATATCCCTATCCCTACTTTATATCCCTAAATATCCTTTCCAAAACAGCATGTAGCTTAAAGAGACAAAATCGCTAATGGCAAAGCTTGTTGGATTTTTTAAAAACAGTTCATTGATCTGCTGGAAGATAAATAAGACTCATAAACCCAATCAGTAGGTACTGCCTCAGTGCCTTGAGTCTCTTAACTAGCATTTGACTGAGCTGACTAAAAGGGCAGCATAATGTGAACTAGCCTATGCTGTGGGCACAGTGACCGCAAGGCTTTGGTGAGAGAGCTTAATCCATTTTTAAGACAGAGGGCAAGTTCAGGTGAAGTGGGCCAAGCAGCTGCTGAAGGCTGGCCTGACCGGTCTCCTCTTATAGACAATACCATTAATACCAAAAGAAGCACAATAAGGCTGCCTATTTTATTTAGGAATCACTTAGCAAACTCTCTACCAGAAATAGGTTCAGAAAATGATGTAACACTAATGCAAAGCAACGTGGAAAGCAATGAGTCACAAAAAGCAGTGCAACACAAAACTCAGAGGCGGTTCCTTGACAAATCATGTCTCAGATCTTTATATTACATAATGCAAACTTAGGTGTTATAAAGTAAAAGCAATCAGTGGACTTCGGTTATAAATACCAGGTGTTGGATCACTTACCTAGGAGAGCCATAAAGCGTGGTAGTTGGGCTGCTGGAGAGATTCTGTTTGATGCGTTGGTAGTTTCGAACTTGTGTGGGTACAGGTATCGGGGTGGTCTCACTTCGTGGTGACACCATTGGGGTCTGTCCAGCGGATGCCTGAGGCTGCCTGAGAAACCCAGTAAACAAGGTTGTAATCCACTCGTAATGCTTTTCCAAAACCATCTCTGTGACAAAACCCTGACAAAATCCTCAATGACACGAGTCCCATTTAGCATGAGATCATTTTGTAACAAGACCAAAGCAAAATGTTAAGTGCAAACAAATAAAAGCACAAAGTTGGTTAAACTTTGTCAACTACAGTAAACAAAACCGTTTCTGCCTGGGCCTGGCTGAATCACAGGGGGAGGCAATAGAGGGTAAACACAAAGTCCTAGCCAATCAGCAGATAGGAGAAAGGGGAAATGGGTGGATCATAGGGAATGTGGGCTGTGCTTTCAGCCAACAGCACGTGTTGGGTCCACCTACATTCAACAGTCACAGACAAAGACAGAAAAAACAGCTTTTTCCCATTTCATTCTATCCAATAACAACTTGTTTTCTCACACACGTCATGACTGGGTCACATATGGGAGGAGAAAGCTGCAAATTATGGTTTTAGAGGTCTAGACTCCTAGATTAGCTATGTAATGAGGTAGAGAGTGGGGGAGGGCCGCGGCTACACGTGAGTCATAAACCAGCCTGCTGCACAGCAACTGCACACCAGAGAGTTTCTTTGTTTGACTGAATCAGTTCAGCATGGAACAGCACAGCAAATACCACACATTTAATGAGGCAAAATAGCCCTGAATGTGTGAAGAAACATATGCCAACAAATTACAACGGAAAAAAAAGCTGTGACGAATGTAGGAGAATAATATATTAATTATTGGTACTTGTTTAGCTAATCACCTTTTCAGTAATCTCTCATATTTAGAGATTAGGGTTGAGGATTTTAAACAAAAATGAGCTCCACTCGTTTTCCCAAGAAAATGTAACACAACCACAAAAGCTCTTTAACCCCAACAAGAAACTTTTAATAACATTGTTCGAATTGTGTTATATAAATGCATTATATAAATATATACAGTATTGTGCATGTGCGATTTTCTAAGCTTTTGTGTGTGAAAGTGGCCAAAGAGGAGACAGTAAAGGTGAGGTATGTTTCTGTGCTTGTACAGGAGGGAAACACAAAGCCACAGAGGAGCAGGAAGTGCCTGTACATGAACTGACTCACGCCACAACAGAACTGCTGCTGTCTGAGGTAGGTAACAGACACCCAAACCACAATTCCTGTTCAGCACAGACCTATCCGTCCTGGTACAAATCATAAGCAAGATCCTTCTGCATAATTCCAATAAAACAAGCTGTCATTAAAAAGGCAGACCGATGTTCCATTCTTGCACCTCTTGACAAACATAGAGATCCCTGCACAAGTAAATGGCATGTAAACCACACATGCACATGAGAAGAACTGACAGCAGGGTGTCTATTATTAGGAACGGAGCACAAACACACAAGCACACACTCCCACAGGACTCTCAGTAACAGATCGCGTAATCTACCCCGTCAGCGAGCCACACCAACTTCCCACAACACAAACGGCAGCTAACCAAACTCACACAAGCATGATGGTATCTCCATGATTAAATAGTTTGGGAGTGGAGAGCAACAAAAATATCTCCAATGACATCAACAAGGGAAATGAATCAGTGTGCTAATCTGTAATTCCATATTTCCATGATGCTAACAAACAAAAATGGATCAAGATGATTTACCCAGAGATCATATTCCTGTGTCCTGGACTTGACCATGAACTGTGTATCTCTGACCTACTACTTTGTTAAAAAACAGCATTTTTGACCCTGGGTAGACCCAGCTGTTTATGGACTGCATATTCTTGCAGTTTACTAGCAAAAATGCTGATCAACCAGTATAGTTCTTCTGCTGAGGCTGGTTGAGCAAGGAAATCTTGCTGATTAATCAGCCTGGTGAGGAAACCGGCAGACTGTTCTGGGTACTGGCTTACTATATAGTATATAACTTACTATAGTCCTTGTCTAATTTCTGGATAGCTTGACTGTGTAAACATTGCGTGGTTTGAAGTTTTAAAAGTATGACAGCATTGTAACTTGCATCAAGGGGGTGTGAATGTGATTTGGTGTTTATGTTAGCAAAGTCACACTTACCCTCCACACAAAAGAAATTCACTGGATGGTCTGCGGCCCACTGCCCCCATCGGAAGGTCATCTGAGGAGAACAGATAGAAGGAAGGCTGTAGTGAGAACCACTCACCATCTCACATACCAACAAATAACATTGAAGTTTTGGTGTGTGAATTTCATAATGTTGACTAGGCCAGCATCACTCTAATCACTTAAACACACACACACATACAAAAAACAGCCCTAGAAGCTGCTCATATACAGCGGTTAGTGTGTGTGTTAGTTCAGTTTTCCCACCCTTTTCGTTTTGTGTACACAAACCCATCAGTAATGCATTGGGTATGCTCACACCTGCTTGGGAACTGCTGTCTTCAGTGCAGGCTAAAACAGTAAAAGTCAGGACTGTCTAGTGGAGTGTGTTTAGCAGTGTGAGTTTAGCAGTGTGTGTTCAGAAACTAGTATTGTGACTCACAGGACTGTTCTCCAGAGAGATGCGGCACCAGCACAAAGTCATCGGTGTCACAGGAGGAGTTCTTGCTGCTGGTGCTGCCACCCGACTCTTTAGACAGCTGCAGGTAGTTGGGAGGGCCGAGAGGTGGGGAGGAGAGCACATCCTCTGGGAGAGTCTGCATGTCCGGTAGTGACTGCAACACAAGGTGGAGGTGATCACTGGATTGCATGGAGCTGAGTCAGTGCTATCAAACTACTCTTCAAGCAATAATTACACTGTGATCTCATGCCCTAAGTTGCGTTGATCACACCTGTTGTGGTGTAACTATTTAGGTTTGTCAATGTAAAGGACTTACTGGAGGAGAGACGTAACGACAGGATGGAGAGCTGCCACACGTGCTGTCTGAAACCAAGCCAGAGCATGTAGGCACTGGCACAGGGCATGCTGGTTAAAAAAAAAGTATCCAACATTTTTAGTATCCAGACATACCTTATTTGGAAAAAACATCTCATGAAATCTTTATTTCTTCAGACTTTTTACTTACATTTCTTAATAGTTGATGTTGGTTCCATGAAAGGGTGAGTGAAGAAAGTGTCTGCAAATAGCAAAGCATAAAATATTGGATAAAAGTATCTGCCAAATGCATAAATGTAAAATGAGAAAACAGAACAATATGGTGCTTCAAGTTGGTTAGCAATACTGAAATCTTCCCACAATGCATTGCAACATCAGAAATCCACTGACCAAAATCCATACGGTCCTTCTGGTTCCTCTGAAGCAGTCCCAGCAGAAGAGCTTCCAGATGAGGAGACGTCTCCCTTGGGATGCTGTGAACAAGATACTTCAGTTATATGAGACCACTCATAGTCAGTTAACCAAAATATGAGACAGACGATATTGAAATACAACTTTAGCTGTTAATAAAACAGCAAAAAGATAATTAGCATTCTTACTTTGGGACCAGAGTCTTGTTCTTCTCATAGAACATTCTCAAGTCCTGGGGACTGTTTGCCTGGTTAAATATATACATAAAACACAATTAAAAAACAAGGAACATTAAAGTATAACTGCTCAAATACAAATACTGTGTAAACTTAACATGGGCTAAATGAGACACTATACATTGTGAAAAACGTGATAAATGTGATAAACCTCACCTGGAAGGGTGGCTTTCCTACGAGGCACTGGTATATGACAGTCCCAATGCTCCACAGATCAGCTTTGGCATCATAGTTCTGGGACATGATCACCTCTGGGGCCTAAGGGTGAGAGTTTAGGAGAACATGATGCTGCCAAAGTCCTTCGTCTCCACAGTATTTCACAAATCTGAGACATCAGTCATGTTGCAACTTGTTACTGACCATGTACATTGGGGATCCACATAATGTGGCTGCCATCATATTGCTTTGGAGATATCTTGCAAAACCAAAGTCAGCTGTTTAACAGAGAGCCAGCCAGTGTTATTAATAGCAACATAATGTTGTCTGAACTTATGACTTCTGCACATGCTGAACAACGGTGAGACAATGGAATGGAAAACATGTGCAACGGAACACTGAGGACACAAGATTATTACCGATCTTGATCCGTATGCCGTTGATGCTGGACTTCTTGCGGCCTGTGTAGGACAGCAAGATGTTCTGAGGTTTGAGGTCTCTGTGAATGATTCCCTTGCTGTTGAGGATGCGCATGGCTGCTGCAATTTGCTGTAGAAAGACCCTCAGTGTGTCCTCTCTTAGCGTGCCCTTGGCTGAAAGTGCAAAGACAGAGCAATGCTGAGCAACACGGCTATAAAATCCATTAATGCATTCTATAAAAATCGTATTTACCCAGCCATTGCATTTGGTATAGCTGCTTACATATACACGAAGTAACAATCAATTTTTTTTAAAACTGTCATATAGATGTGACACAGATGTTTTTGTTCTGTTTGAAATCTAAAAACTACCGTTCATTATCCAGTTTCATTGTATGAAAAACAACAGCCAGGCATTGTACTACTGTAGATGGTATCATGGACAAAAAACAAACACAGGTTTCATTTTAGAACATAACATCTATATAAATGTACTGTACACTACACTTAGATAATCCAGGACCACCCAGTGGTCTTCTTATAGCCCTGATTAGAGTGAATAGCAAAACCAGAAGCTTCTTAGGGGCATTACATGTAGTGATGTTACTTCATGGCCCTGGTTAAAGAAAACTAGTCTAATCCACTGAGCTGTTAAGAGGATTCCCATCACCCAATCTGCTCTGTAAACAATGCAATTATGATCCCAATAAATCTTACAGGAATCCCAAACACACTGTTTTACAAATGCTTAGGGTAGTTATGATGTTGTGTAACTAAAGAACAGTTGCATAATTAAAGGATGGGGGGGCGGACAAGAGTTTGAGACATGCTGTACTGTGTCATGTGATGTGGGAACATTCACCTGCACAGAACTGTTACACAGAGATAACACTCTCAGTTAGAACATAACAGGGGATAACAGTCGAGCCAACTCACTGGTCCTCTATTATTCACACAAAGTAAATGACACCCGAGTCATCTTTATTATGCCCTCTGAGTCACACACACAATGAGAACATCACATTCTCTCGTCTGGAACATTTTAAGATC
>JAZGTK010011588.1:0-15495 GCA_036877625.1 Ambastaia sidthimunki | reverse complement strand
ACTTCACCTGATTCTTCTGTTGAGAGAGTTTATTGTAATTACCAAATCATACTAAAGTTAATAACATTTTCTCCAGCATTCTTTTCTACTGACAGGTGTCACCTCCTGAATGCGATGAGAATTTAAGAACTTTAAAGTCTGAGTTGCTTTTCCACAGTGACTGCTTTTGGATGTTCAGACCATTAATCCTAAATCTCATTGATTTCAGACCAAACCAGCTCTCTTCATTCACTTTCTGGGTGAGAAGTGAAGCTGAATCAAATTTTCCCCAGAAAATCTTTAATGGATGTGAGGCACGAGAGAGAGGGGAGAGAAATCCAATGCTGAGTCATTTCTGAGACTCTAGAAGCGTTTCTGAGGCGTTTCTAGAATGTCTGATGTGAATACACACAGTGAGAAAGAATCACATTCACATGGTATATTCCATTTTACTTAAAGAACAGAACAATTTAAATTGTGACATCATCTCTTTACATCATGACATAAATATAGAAATAACGTTTACATAAGAAGTCATTTTCAAATTTTATATTAATGATAATGTCGGTTTGTTTTGGTGGGATTCAAAAAATGCTAACCTGATAAAGAAAAAATAGATGATGAAACCTCATAATATTTACTTTGACTTTCTGATGTTTCTGAGGGTTAAAAGCTTTTACTGCCTGTTTGTTTAAGATCATTTTTTTTTTTAAATTCAGGTTATTTTTCTACCTCATTCATGGAAGGCAACACTTTCTACCTCATTCATGGAAGGCAACACTTTCTACCTCATTCATGGAAGGCAACACTTTCTACCTCATTCATGGAATTCACGTTCTACCAGGATTCCTCATTGATGAATGACTGGTTTTGTTTGGCTGGGCTTTCTAGGGTTTGTGCAGCCTGGAGGTGGACAACACATGTTTGTTTACTGCTTCCTGTAGTGTGTACAGTCCTAAATCACAACTAGTCTCACAATATATGAAACGCACCCTGAGCAAAATGCTGTACCATATATTTAGTAAGGTTTTTGACAGTCTGCATAATGGATCAAAAGCCTTTTTGACGTGAGAAGCAGTACTGGCAGGGTCTGACCCCTGCTGATGCAAGTGATGTGTGTTATTTCATCAGCTAAGAAAACATCTGTCACATTTTATGAAGCAAGCTCCCATATTTATGGTTATTATACTAGTGGTTTGATTTCCAGGCTTTTTATGCTAACTGGCTTAGCAGTGGTTAATAATTCTGCACTACAGACCCCCAGCACTACATATTTTGTATGTCTGACCCCAGTTTATGGATCTTTCTGCTAATCGAGAGAGAAATCAGGTTTGTTAAATAAAGGTGACATCTATAATGTGCCGTGCTGTGAGTCTTCACCCTCCAAACACAAAATTGAGAACCACTGATTTAGAGAGCGAGCGTTTGGATAACTGGACACTTAGAGGTAGTTGTATAGTCCTAATATGATGCCTAAACTGAATTTCTAATGTCCTTATTTTGTGTGTGCATTTGTATAGATTTTCATTTTCCCATGATGCATTTGGGTAGATGCTTTCTTTCCCTTTTGTTTAATTCTCTTTCTCCTTTCTTCACAAACACCTTCATTTCAAACCACTGTTTATAACAGTGCAGTGGCCGCTGGGAAATCTGCACTTACCCTGCTGGTATAAATCAGCTTTGGGGCATTAATTCACAATCAGCGTATGTTAGTGCACTTTAGAGAAATTAGGGTTGCCACAGGGAAAACACACAAAATTGAGAGTCTTATAAAGGCTGTTTCCTGGAAAATGAATCCATAAACATAGCAATACACTATAGTCGCCTGCTAGGAAATGCTTAATTGACATATTGGGGGCCATTTTGTGGTGTATTTGGCTAAGAGGCGAATAAGCCCCTCATGGGTGCTTTTGACGGTAAACATCAATTAAAATTTATTCAGGAGCGATCTGTATTTTTGTTTTGTTTCATATAACATACAAATACACATACTTTAAAATGCTTTAAACTCACAGTGTGCATTGCTAAGCTCTGCTCCACCATGAACAATCCATTTGTAAGTTTGTAACATCCACTTTGTAATGTTTTTTAAACATTCTAATAACAACCCAAAAATAACGTTTGATATTTCACTATAAAAGAATGTTTTATTAACGTTACTGCTAGTGCGTGAACTTTGAGAAAACATAAAGAAAACATTAGCCAGAGTTCTGAGAATGTTTCCTGTTAGCTGGGGTTTGCAGTTCTGCAGCAAAAGGAGGTCCTAAAATAATCCTGCTAATAAAATAAATTGCTTTAATTTTGAGCTGTATGCCATAATTGCTTTAATTGCCCTACACTTCACATTATCTTAGTTATTTAATTTCGCTCACTCTTAACTAGCCTTGCATGCATTGTATACATCTGTGTCATAATCACTAAAGAGGGTCGAGGGGGTCAGCTAGGGCAGCATCTCTCTGCAACCAGAAATTATCGCATGCAATTTCAAATGTATAGAACAAGCAAACAAGCCCAAGACTTTTAGGCATTGCATATAATTGCACCATTAAGGTTTGGTGGCTCATTAGGTCATAGAACAAACAATTAATGAGGACGTAGTGTACCGTTGGGGTAGCCAGGGGATTGGGGTGGTGGAAATGGGTGGTGCAATAGGGCACTTTCAATTTGTATATGTAAACTGAAGGAGTGGGCAGTTCATTGCTGTACTTTCTCATTAGTTAGCCACTAAGCAAAAAAAGGGGCATGCTAACTCACCTCAGAGTCATTCACCGGCTCACTGCGACCTTGCTGAACGATCGACCTCATATATATATGCATGAAGAAGAGAGCTACTAAAACAAACATTTGCCTTGAGGATTGTGGGATACAATGAAAGCCATATTTCAGGGTTTATGCTGTTTATGTCTTCTAAAACATATTGCTTTCATTTAGTGGAAACTTCAGAGCACTCAAGTGACTAAAACGGATGTATTAAGAGTGGCTGGTATAGCTATAGTGGATAAGGTGAAAGTGTGTCATTTTTCTTTAGTGCTGAAATAATCCTGTCCCAGCTAATGTTAATAAATCATTTGTTTGGTAACGTTAGTTGAACAGAATTTACACACCTTAGCTTTAAAGATGGGCT
Source organism: Ambastaia sidthimunki (assembly GCA_036877625.1). NCBI lineage: Eukaryota > Metazoa > Chordata > Actinopteri > Cypriniformes > Botiidae > Ambastaia > Ambastaia sidthimunki. The sequence continues at coordinate 12,392 of JAZGTK010011588.1, read as the reverse complement.
AAAAATCAATAAAAGGTTGCAAGTTCGAATTCTAAACTGGTGGCTCTTTCCGGATTGTGCACTTAGCTGTTAAATCCAGGTTGGTGAAGGGCAGCGGTATTCAGTCCCCCACCAGAAGATCCACTGTCATGCAGAGGTCAATTTCAATTGTAACCTTGATGGACCAGTTCAAGAGTGTTTGATTAAAGTAGAAACTCTGTTGTTTTGTTGTTTTGTCTGACCCAGTTCTGTTAGAGGTGTTCTAAATGAATTTTTTGATAGCATCTGTCTTACTTTCCAAATAAGATGAACATTTACTCAATATTATCACTTTGGTTACCTTTGTTTTTTTTCCTCAGTCTGAAGCCTTTAAGTCTCATCTGTGTGGTTTCATGCCCACTGGTTTAATTTTGTTCAGTTGTGGTCCAAACTACACACACAGAGATCGAAACAGCACACCAATCATGGTGTAGGTGTGAACACAGGAATTCATTACAGTGATTTTAAAAGTGTTCTGCTCGCTCATTATAAAATTGACCTGTTGTTCCCAGTGAATGTTACATCTTATTACACTGAAGCCTGCAATGGAATCCTGTTTATAATGTCAGAAAAGAACATTTTGATTATGGCCAATTTAAACCTGAAATTCAAATGAACAGTTGAAACTTAAAGGCCGTTATGCAGGTAGTTTTTCCTTTTTAATAACAATAATAGTAATTGTATTAATTACTGTAGAATCATATGTCGTAAGTGTTCATGTATTAGAATGGTTTACGTTTTTTCTTCCTCATTAAAAGGGTTTATTTTTATAATCTGTAGAGGTTTTAAGTCATGCAGACCTTTGGCTTTGACTCACAGCCGTAGACTCACAGGTTTGTTGAAAAGCTCAGAATAGAACGTTTAAATTGCATACAGGTTGCGTGGTAAATAAAGACACGAACAATTAGAGTTTCACTCTGTTTTTACATATTGCACTGTGTGGGTGCTTTCACACTATAGCTTTTGGTTTGGCGCTTATTTGATGCTCGTTTGAAGTTAAGTTCAGTTCATTTGGCGTGTAAGCGGTTTTCCTTTGCACGCATTCACACTTACAGCAAAACTCATATTTCAGCTTGCTGCTCTTCTTCAAATAATTTGCCCCGAAGAGCATCTTGTGTTTTTTTGTTTTTCTTGCCGTGTTCCCACAGCAGGCAAATTCAGTGCTGTTCTGGAGTGTAAAGTTTGGGTGGGAAACCCAAAGGACGAGGTACTTCAATACAGTGTAACTTCTTTTTCCGGGTTGTTGCCTAGCTACAAGGGTAAAATGCTAAACACATACCACTAGCGCTTGTGACTCAATACATGATTGTTGAGACAAGACCTACGGGGAAGGAATTGAAAACGTAATTTGGAAAAAATCACCTTTGTACTGTTCACACATTGCAATTTCTGAAAGTGTGCGAGATTAAAGCGTGTAATAAAACCTCCACCAAATAAAGAGCCTTTTACCATAGAACTGATTGTTAAGTTTGAGAATGTCAGGGGACTTTAAAAACTACAAGATGGAGAGCTACACTTAAATGCAGCTAAAAACCCTATTATTGCAGGTCTTGTTTCAGAGAGCTGTTAAACTTAAATCATGTGCTACCCTGTGATCAGAGGCTGTGATGAGCCCTATAGAGAGAGAGAGAGAAATAAAGAAAGAGAGATGGATGGATGTCAGGGTAAGACCACTGAACCCCCACATCTGTCCTTGGGGAGACAGTTATCGATTTGGCATTTTTCCCCAGCGGTCACTGTGTCACTTGTGGTTACTCTCAGATAGGCATGTAATGGTAAAGCAATGGAGAGTTAGAACCAATACTGCTTCCTTCAGTACTGTATCAGTCTGCCAGTTGTCTCCTACTTTCACTGAAGAGCTCACTCATGTACTCACTGTACTCATTCACTCGCTAGTGAGGCTGGTTGACCAGCCCGACCTCTAGCTGGTTGATCTGGAAACTCTCTCATGGGTGAGTGAAAATCAGAGGTATATACCATTTAGAGAAAGATTTTTATTATCAAAACCACACATTTTCAAAATAAACTAATCAGTGTGTGGTTAGATAAGCTGGTTTAGAGGCTACTCATGCCTACAGGCATTGCTGAGATATACAGTAGCTTACTTAAGTCAATAGACATTGTATTCCATTTTGGCAATGAAAACAGGATTGTGTATATCGTATATACAATGTACAGCATATTAAAAAACAGAAATCATGACCTTTACATATTTTCATGCATATTATGTAGCAGGAGTTTTATAGTGTGCTTTGTTTTAAATGAGTTACAATATTGAGTTTTGCACACTGTCTCAGAGCCACAACCATTCTGCTGTTCAGCAGTATACCTCTTTCATATTTAAACAGTTATTAAATCTGGATACCTGTAAAGACAGTCTTGGCCTTTATATAATACCTCAGTTAGCTGTGTGACTTTTTAAAGCAATCTGAGATACTTGAGGATAAGACTGAGGTTTAGAGGAACATTATTACATGTCCTCATTGAGCAGAAAAAAAAGGATGCTGTCAGTGGCCTCATAGCAGAGCAGCATTAGCAATCTTCTGTTACCGTAGCACTCGTCTCTCCCTCTTCTTTGATCTTTGAGGTATAAACTTTTATTATGTTCTCAGGGCTCTGCCTTTTGTCACTGTGCTGTTAATGCAGCTGTCGATTTCTCCCAGGTCATTTAAATAGGATGCTGTTTTCTGCTGTATCAGCACAAGCTAAGCACCATCGGTCCAGCTAGGAGCCTCTGCACAGTGCTGGTAAGGATCTATTCAAGACTGAAGATGTTTTCTTTGACTCATTTAAAATTGAGCTGAACTCTCTGGGCTCATTTTCAAAGACTACTGTAAATGATTAGATTATAAAATGGAGTATACTCAGCTCCTACAACGTCAAAGCAACGCTCAGTTTTCAGTTAGCTGTGGAGTTTGAATACATGTCTTCAATGAGTGCAGATCAAGCCATCATTTTTCCTGTTGATTGTGATTCCTAATGGTTAAGCTTTATACAGTTGGGTTGATAATGCAGATATTGACAATTTGATTCAAGGTTAGGGGGAACAATCAGTTACAGTTACCTTTGTATTCCCTTTTTACTTTTTTATAAAAGTAAAAAAAAGTAACAGAACTTTTTTCATTTCATAGTATTTTGCACTGGAGTAAAGATGCTCAGCTTTTTGTATTGTGAACAATTTCCTCATCCAAAATGTCTGACCTCCTCGGCCAAAACTGCAGTATTTATGCATAAAGAACTTACACTTCGTTGTGTGGCATCCTAGTGTACTTTGGGCCTGACACTGTACTTTCTCTTTTATATCACATTGGTATGCTTTGCTTTGTAATTAAATTATCTCTGCTGTTGAGCCTCGTCCTGAATTTGAGCTAAAATGTGTTTCATAGTTGAAATGTCGGATGTTGTTAACAGCAATGCGTACACTGTTGACGGCAGCCAGATTTATCCAGCGTAGAGATCACAGATTTCCTGGCAGTAAAGTCTTAACCTGCGAGTGACCTTCCAGTATCATGGTGATTCAGTGTGCATTGTGAAATACCAGTCACTCTCTTTTATAGCTCTGGTTTCGAATGCAGTGAACCCACTGGCTTTAACAAGCACTTGTTTATGCTTGTCTGAAGCCACATTAAAAGTAGAAGAGAATTAACCCCTAATTATTCTTTGCAGAGTTTTAGTTGTTTTTGTTGGATTCCCTCGTTGACTAAAGCATTCAGTTTCTGCACATGGTTTAACCTTTCTTCATAAAATGTGATTATGCCTTGGGTGATATTGCTCTTACATTACTTTCTTCCACAGGCTCTCTTTGTTTATTTAGCCATTTAAATTCAAGGAAAATCAGCTTCTCTTAAGTCTGTTTTAAAAGCAATATTCAGCCTCAGGGTGACCGTATTTTACAACGTTCTACTTTGTTTGCTCTTTGATGTTCAATATTAGTGAAGATTCATAATCATTTAGACTTAAGCTAACGCTGGAATATCTGCCAAACTTAAGTTTTGAAGTTTTATGGAAATATGTTCCTTAATCTTCCGGCGATGTCCAGCAACTATGTGGGTTCAAACAGGGCTCAGTTATCATTTTGGACTTTAACAGGATAAATCATTCGTCATCTGGTCATGTGATCTCAATATGGCCGCCCCCGTGAGTTGACCCTCTCCATGTAAAAAACACAGCTTTTGTCTGTTTTGCTTATAGGAGAAAGTGATTTAAAACTTCTTTAAAAAGTACTACTCTTTATGTGTAAAACTTTTTAATGAGGGGGAAAATTCTTGAAACAGTTAGTCATAATGTGGCATATTTGTTAATCAATGTGACACCAGGAAACAAAGGCCCAAAGCTTTCGTCTTACAGCGAATGTTTGAAAGTTGTCAATCCTGTTAAAGATTCAGTACTAACATTGTTTACATTTCCGTGCTCTGAATAAATAATAAATAGGATTTATTGCTGAAATGTCATGTCTGTTTTATTTCTGACAGGGGATTAATTTAATCCCCAGTGTATATATTTTTCATTTATCTTATTTCATTTGCATTGTTTCTGTAATCCGTAAACATCAAGTAAAACAACCAGAAACTCACCCCTTAAGGAAAATATGTGTTTATTTTTCAACCTGAAGATGGTTATGAATTCTGCATGTATTCACAAAGCATTTGCCCTGAGGTTGAGTCTCATTGACATTTAGAAGAGAAATCCTCCCCCAGACTTCTCTTTGATTGACAGCTGATGTCAGCTGAGATTACAACACATAAATACGGTATCAATTTTATCGTTTTTTTTTTTTGCTTTGATGGACACAGAGGTATTTGAAGAAAAAGTGACATGAATTCATGTTTTTGACTGACAGGTTTTAGCTTGTTTGTTTTGCTGTATGTTTGTGGCCTGGTAGCCTTTATCTACTTTGATGCCTTTACACAGCATTGAGTTTTGAGCACTGAATCAGGACTAATTAAACTTTAAACTGGATTACTCAGTATTAGACAGAATCAGTCACTGGACTTTGGTTTTAACAGCTTGTCTCAGTGATTAAATTAAAGCTGTGTTTCAGCACACTAAAGCAACCAAAGTGTGTTCTGAGCAACTAGTGATTTTGCCTTTGTTTTACTACCCACAGTGAACACTTGTCTTACGACAGCCTCATGCTATTTCTGTTGTGTCCCATTACTGGTTCAACCCTCCATTTAAGTGACGCACAACGATACTAACAAACACACTTGTGCATGTACACACACATCTTATGGAGCAATTCACAGAGGGAAAAGCTTTGTAGACACAATTAACAGTTTTGAGGTTGTAAGAGCATTTCCCTAATGTTTTATTAAGTTACAAAAAATTTATTTTTAATGTTCTTGCAACATTCAAATTTTAAACTTCTTTTAGACATTTTATTCACGTTATTGCTTGGTTATAAGAGCATTATTCAAGCATGTGTTCATTCTGTAATGTTTATAAAATGTTTCACTAACAAGTTAAGAGTAACAATTTAATATATATAATATGTAATATATCCATATATGTACACACATACACACATATATCACACATATATAATATATACATATATACATAAACACAGATTTAAATATATATGTATATATTTATCTAGGTTTTCAAATAGTTCTCACAACAAAAACATTGTGACTTTAATGCTTTAAAAAAACAAGTGTATCATATTTAGGGAAAGTGTTTGCATAGCTCTGCTATCACATCATCATTATCTGAGGCAAAATCACCAGTTTGGAAAATAATGAAAATATGTAGCCTGTGTATTGGATTTCCTGCTTGTTTACTGAATAGTGTCCCATGTCACCCAGCTCCATCTCATTCCATCTCTAACAGGTTTTTATTTAAGAAAGCTGTGTTGCCTGTCTGGGCAGAGACAGATTGAAGACACACAATGTTTCTATTTGAGAACAATGACAATTTCATACACGAAAAGAAAGGCAACCCATTTTCTTTCCTCTGTTTGCACTCGCTGTGTGCTGTTTGCAGGCTCTCTGCTGTACTTTTAATTGCTTGTCAGATCCTAAACAAAACCTGTAGTCTGATACGTGACTCAGAATGTTTATGTGAAAAACTTCTTGTTTTCTCAAGATGGGTTTTCCATTGATTATTAATAAAGTCATTGAACAGAATTTAAAACACTAAGATTTACAGCTCACTTTAAATTAAGACAATTAAAACAACACCTTTAGGAAGTTAGAAAAAGCTAAGTGTCAGTGTTGGCCATTAAGTTGAGCTACAGGAACACGGAACACATTTCAAACTAACCTATTGTATGACTTATGAAAACCTGGAATACAGGACACAAGTCAGACTTTGATGTTATGTTTCCTGTCCAGAGGACCTGGACCTGCGTAACAATTCTCATGCAGATCTTTTGGGAAGAGGGCGGGGCTAATTATTCAGAGCTGTTCAGTGAATCAGAACAGTTTCCAGATAAGAGGCATTTATTGACTGTACTGTAGTAAAATAAAACTAACGCGTCTGATCAAGGCTTGTAGTTTTCTGTGCCCGTTCTGTATTCTGCTGTGGCGGCTGCTGTGCACAGACCATTCTGAGTCATTGAAGCTGATTTCCTGTAATTGCATTCACAGCGAATTGATTTGGATTTACATGCATTTTGTAATTGTCATTGTGTCCAGCTTTGATAAATGAATTAGGCGTGTGTTACTTGAAGCATGTCCCCTCGTGAACTCTGTGACCAGCTGCTCGATCCATGACGCATTTTTTATGCACTGTATAAGAAGATTTAATGAATTAGAGCCTGTGAATGTGGATTGAGACAAACTTTATCTTTTTATTTTACTTCCTCATCTTCACAGCAAATGCAACAGATAACATTTGTAAGGATTTCGTATTTCTGTTTATAAAACTTTATTTATATTAGATGGTGGCCAAATACATCATATCAATATTTATGATTTATGTTTATCTTCCAAGCAGGTAAAACAAATTTGAGATCATTGGTTATTTGTGTTCTGACTCTATAAAATAAATGATACACAGATACTCTGTACTGAATCACTTTTATAAATGTGAAAGTGTCAGTCTTGTTTCATTTAAGTGGCTTGTCTTTTTGTCCTGTTGAATTATATTTGGATAGTTCAGCTGATATATAACATATGTTGATTGAGATTTTGAAACATTATCGTAATTAGACAGAGATACTCTTGTCACAGTACATTGTCTCTGTTGTCTTATTAAGTGGATGTGAGGTTAATGAATAATACCGCAGCAAGGGAATGAGTTGAAGTCATTTTATAGAAATTGATTTTTGTCTTGTTAAAATATCTTCCCTAAAAACCTCCCAGCACTATGCAGAACATACACAGGAAAATGCAGAACGTAATTAGTTTAACAAATATGCAACAAAAAGTTTTTTAGCCGTTGTCATCTGATGCTTTTCTCATTAATGTCTGTAAAAATGTCATATTTCATGCTAGATGATAATAACTAAATTCATCTATGTAAAGAGTACGGGTGACTTATTCGTTTTGTTAAACATTTCATTTATTTATAAATTATGAATTGAGACGGTTATAATGTCAGAATCAACAAATCCTTCAAACATTCAACAATGTCACACTTCTGAAACAGCTAAACTTGGTTGAAAGATACAGTTTTGGTAACATTTTGGTACCACGTCACTATATCAATATAGAAAGTGTTGCTGTTTGGTTTTGCAGGTGGCTGTGTGAAGGGGGACCCCCAGGGCTGGACCCATGAGGAGTCAAAAAAGATGCTCACAGCCTGGGCGCCTCTGCTCCTCTTAGCCATGTGGGTGAGAAACGCCACCAGTGGCCCGCTCTCTTTCAGAATAGGTGAGTAATGTCTCTCACTCATTAGCAGTGAACGCATCAGTATGTATGGCCTCTGTCTCTCGTGAGGCCTCACATTGAAGGGTGTCATTTGTAATTGCTGTGAATTAAAGTGATGTGGCTTCACACCAAATCTGCAGAGAATTAACACACTGGAAAATGGAAATGAGAATGTGAACTGTGCTTGTTTTTTGTTGTTGTCGTTAACAAAGGCTAGTAAAAGAAAACATTAGCGTTTGAAGTGTTGCAACACTGTAGCAGCTTAACTCAGATTAGTACATGGAGCTCCAAATGAACATTAAAGAAAAAGTTCATTTGGTCTCGTCAGTCACAACACAAAGAAACTTAAGCAATCTTTTATCTGACAGCTTTGACAACTGTTTCAGCGTCTTCCTCCACCACAGATTAATCTTCAACTCTATAATTACAGCTTGAGTGTAGCTCCATGCTCAAGCCCTGCCATTAGAAAAACATTTAAAGAAAACGATGGAAAGTGCAAAGATTCATGTCATTGGCTGTTCAAACAATCAGCCTGTGACTGGCTTAGTTTATACAGTGAGGACTCTAGAAAGTCCATATTCTAGAGAGACCATATTCTAATACAACATACAGTGCAAGCATTTTTACATTTGGTCTCCGACATTTGGACCCCACTGGAGGTAATTTTTTGTCCAAAATATGCAATCACATATTCAACATTGTCTGGGACCAAATGTAGTGATACATTTTAAATGAATTTTTGAGTCGTATTTAACTCCATTTCAAGCTGTAGTTCCCAAGAGTGTAAAAAACAGCAACCCATGTTGTACATCAACATGCAAAACACTGCGTGTTTTTGTTTTATTCACAAGAGCCCTTCAGAATTACCATTAATATGAAATTACTGTCGATTACATTCTACCCAGGAGAGCACGGCTAATGTCAGTCATAATGCTGAAGTATAATTAAATGCTAACCAAAAATTTGTGAAGAGATGTTGTTTTTGTGAGCCGTGTTTATTAGCGCCCACACAGCCTCTGTCTCGCCGGAGACGAGTGTTAAAGGACCTTCCCCTCATTAAGGCAATGAATATAGCTGTTTAAACTGACTTCATTAGGGTCTGGAACAGCAAACTGAGAGGGAAGAGAGAGAGACAGAGTGAAAGATAGAGTGAGAGAGGGCCCATTTAATATATGCATGTGCTTTCAACAGTGATGTGAATTCTGTCCAATCTATCTGGCACTACATTGAGCAGTGCAAATGTAAATTTAGTTTCAGCTGATTTAGCAATGGAAATGTGTGTGGTTTTGCATGCGTTTAGTGTAGGTTTGCAATCCGTTTCGCATAATGCTGAATCGTGACGTATTTAAAGGAACAGAAGCTCTCTGTATTAAATCCATATGGGATGCCATTTGTTGTGTATTTTGACGTTTTGCACATAGACAAAGTTTTTCAGTGACTGTAGTTATTGAAACAATTTCACATGCAAGTGTCGGTGTCAAATATTATAGATTAGAATGTGAGAAACACAGACGTAGCACAAAATGTAAATTTCTTTACAGCTGATTTAGCAAAGGAAATGCAAGCAGTTGTGTGTAGCGTAGCGATCTGTTCTACATAATGCAAAATCATTGTACTCGAAAGAGAGGAAAAGTGCAATTTGTTTTCTTAGCCTCTTTTTCACACTTTTTCCAGTTGTTGTTTTTTTTGCACTTTTTTATACCGTACAATGAAAGTTATCCGTCTATGTAGCATTGCGTTCCATTTTTGGGTGTACTGTCCCTTTAAGACAGTTTTCTGTCTTTTAGTGAAATGTTAAACTGTGAGTCTGTTCGGCCTGAAATTAATATAGTCACTCATCTAGCATTATAATTATTGCTATAGGTGAAAGCTAATTTGATGAAATGTGTGTAATGGTGTGTGACGCTTTAGTGTGCCATTAAATTCATTTATTTTTAACAACAGATGCAACAAAGTCATGCGTCACTGAGCCAGAATCAATGGAATTGCGTTACAAATGCATTTAAGCATCAAATGCATCAGGTAAAGCCATTTACAAGACATTTAGAGGCGCAGTTAAAGTTCTATATGTAACAGATCCTACCAGCATAAACACAGATCTTCTCACAATACCACAATAATGAACCAGCACTGGAAAAATGTAGAAAAATGTGTGTAGACTCAGTTCTGAAGTTTTTTTTTTTCCTGTTATGAGGTACCTACAACACAACCTCCAGCACAACAAATATTTGAATGATTTAGCACTAATCTGGAAAACTTTGTCAAATCCATTGATTGGTTATTCCTCAAGGTCTCACACTGTATCGGTGTATCACATCAGTGCCTTGTAAACACAACCCTATGTGCCATAAAGAGCTTTGATTTATTTCTTTCTGCTAAAGATGGCAACCCTAGTTGTGTGCATAGATGCGACGCTTTTAATTTACCACGCTGAGGCCTGTGAAATGTTTGTGCTTGGTAAAAAAATCATTGATTCGCTTATTTGGTGGCGTATTACAAAAACAATGCCTTTGACTCCACCGGCTCCAGGATCAGATGAAGCGAGGCGCTTTCATCTTCAAAAAACAAGCTCCTGCTTTCACAGATCAATTATTAGGCAGCCAATAAGATTGCTTCCTTTCCTGCACCCGGCTCTGTCATCCCCTTTGTCGTTCAAACACGAAACAAACCGCTCCCAACTCTGCTCGTGTAGTAATTAAGCGCCGCCACTCTCCTCCTCCACATCTACCCCATCTCCTCACCTCCTGCACCTAGCAGATCACCTCCACCATGAGCCCTGTTTTATTGCTGTCTCGTTTAGTTGACGATTAATTAAAACGTGTGGTTTCTGTTTTTAGCATTTCTGTGGAGCGGCTCAGCAACCGTTGCTTGAGTAGAAAAAACGCAGGCGGCATGAGCATCTCGTCAGCTAGTTGATGTGACGCAGGCTGATCAGCAGGAGCCGATGTTTAACACCACCGCTCCTCCAGTCCTGCAGCGCTGCAAAACTCTGTGGCTGCACTGCAAGTCAGCCAATCAGATTAGAGCTTTCCAAATCGAGAAAGTGATCTCCAGACATGATGGGAGCTACTCTGCAGGAGCTGATGTTTAACACTGCTGCTCTTGTAAAAAAGTGGTGTAAAGTCTTCCAATCAGAGTAGAGCTTTCCAAGTCAAGAAAGTATTCCAGAGTTTCAATGTTCATATTTTTTATCAGTGAATTAAACTATTTCCGTGCTAATACCTTTAAGACTCTTGAGGCTTACCTATAGGGCTAGAAAACAAATAAGATTTGCTTTACTGCTGGAGCTGTGGCTTAGTGGTTAACACGCTCTGATATGTTAAGCTGTGGTGCCATGAGTTTAAATCTGTTTCATGCTGCCGTTTTTACATGTCTGTTCTCCATCTGTATTAATAAAAAAGGACAAAAACTTTTTCGTCTGTTAGTAGAGAACTTTTATAAATTTGGACATGTTTTTTTAAAGGATTCTCTGTGTCTAAACCTGTAAGCTACAGATTATGAATTGCTTCCATGTGACTTTTTCATGTGTATTGAGTAATTGACAGCATGCGTGTTTGTCAGAATCCGATGCAATAAACTGTGAGGATGTAAAGAAAAATCAATATTGCTCCCTTTCCTTCCCTCTCAGTCTCTAAGTATAAGCTATCGTTCATAACCAGACAACTAGAAAAAAGAAATGTATAGATTTTTGCTTTAGATAGTACATTTTAGTCGTCTCATTTTATACCAGATAAGATCTCAGACTGCCACCTTCTGCATCTGAAAGTCCATTTAAACTTTACATATTGTGCAACAGAGGCAGCAGCCAATCAGAGCAGGGATGTGTTTATCGTTCCTCCAAAGATAAACTAAATACTGCTTTTAAGTCTGTATAATCGTGTATGTGTGTGTGTGGACAGGTGTGGTGCAGATTCCTGAGTTTTTATGCATGTCCCAGGAGAGCCTGTATATAACTCAGCTGAATTTGCAGCAGTAAGGATAGCTGCTACAGTAGGTCATTTTTAGGCCTGCAGGGGGATTGTGCCGAAACAGACAGAGTGATTCATGTTTTATAACTATTGTAGAGCCAAGCCAGTACAAACTTACCTTGTTTCCTTCTTGCAAAGATCTGAGCCAGCGGTGATGTCTGCCAACTTTGGAGAGTTAATCCCTGTAAGGATGTGTCAGACAAACAGAATCGTACAAACACATTTGAAAAAATCTAAGATACATCTTTTGCAGGAGTGTGTTGTGTGGGAATTAAACGCTGCAGTTAAACCTGCACCTGCGGTACACATGCATGTAGTGTAAAATAAGCCAAACTACATCCAGACAGTAAGTCAAGTCTGGATAAATTATAATACAAATTAAGATAAAGACAAGATAAATCAAAGTTAAATTCAGTTTTCTATGAAATGATCTTCAGTGATGACTGAACAGTCTGATGGGTTTTGTCATAACTGCTCTTAAGAGAGTGTCGTGCAATCAGACTGAGATATTTAAATACCGAACGCTTTTCTGTCCTTGGGGAATTCGTTTGTGATATGCGACTACGTTTAATGGCTTTTAGTGGCTTATTTT
>JAZGTK010011587.1:0-15496 GCA_036877625.1 Ambastaia sidthimunki | reverse complement strand
TAGAATAAAACGGAGCTTTTTAAAATGTAAAATAAAGGGATAAACCACTGAAGATTGTGTTACAGTGATTTTACCACGGTCAGCTGCTGTTATCTGGAACTATATAGTTACATTTTATAATTATAATAATAAAATAGCTACAGTGGGCAGAAAGGGAGCCAAACACAACTGTGAATCATACTCAGAGATGTGTGTGCTCTTGCTCTATGAGGAAACTATTAAAATATTTCCTCCTATCACAAATGTGTACACAGAGACAGCAGTAAATAAGTCATTTGAAAGGTGTGAATCTGTGATTGTACCCCGACGGCCGGCGGTCGCCTCATGTCATTCCAAACCTGTATGACTTTTTTCTTTTGTGGAATACAACAGAAGATCTTTTGAGAAATGTCTCAGTGGTTTTGTGTCTATACAATAGAAATCAATGGGTACCACTGTTGTTTGGTTACCAGTGTACTTCAAAATGTCTCCTGCAGTGTCCCTCAGAAACAAAAGAGTCATACAGGTTTGGAATGACACAATGGGAAGAATTTTTATTTTTGGGCGAACTATCCAATTTACCACTTTGGTACGATGCATTGCTGCATAAATGTGATTTTACTGATTGTATTTTAAAAGAAATGTTTTTCCTATACTAACACTAGGAGTATGTTTGAATTATTGCCCAGTAAAATTCTTAATGGTAAATCAATACTGTTTAATATATGTTAAATATTATTCTGGCTTTTATGATTCTATTAGAACACTAGGCCTTTGTGACCTGTGTGACTTTCTGTGCTTTCCATTCTGATAGCTAGTGAGAAACCAACCTTCTGTTTCTAATGCAAACTGTAGTATATCAACTCTCAAGGTTGTTGTTACGCATTTAAGCTTCTGTATGTCATTAATAAATTGAGAATCAACTGAGATTTAGCATTGCGTGTGGTTCTCAAACACTGTACAGAGACGGAAGACGACTGTTTGGAATGATAGCATGATTAAGCGTGATGCTACCATGAAGTATTGTGTTAGATACACTAAAATATGGCTTATTCACGATGTTATGAGGTTGCTGTGGTGCTCTGAATGGTTGCCGTGGTCTGGATAGGACCCCCCCACACACACACGTCTCTACGAAATTCTAATGCGGAGGTATGGCTTATTCATTTCATTGTATGGTTGCTAGGGTGTAGCTAGACAGTTGTCTCTGTGATGTCCTGGTGCTGAGATATAGCTAATTCATGTTGGTTGCTAGGGTGCTGTATATAGTTGCTAAGGCATGGTAATAATTAAAGTAAATTATTTTTAAAAAACCTTCGTTCATGGGGCTATGACAAACGGCGCGGGACAAATTTCGTACTGAATTTTAATCCAGAAAAAGAATTATGTCAAGAGAGTAACGGTGACGCAAAGACCACTAATAAAATATCAGTTCAGGGGGCTCGTTCATCGAACAAGAAGGAATTTAGCCGAGCAACAGAAAAACGTCCGCCACAGGTAAGAACAATTCTTACGTTTTTTACTTCATGTGGGCGGGTGGCTGAGCTTTAAAAAGGGTCCTAGATCACCCGTCAACCAAACACAGGAATAATTGATGATTCTAGCTGCTGTGATTGCCGTCATCTTCTTTCTGTTTTATATTTGTGGTTGTTGAAGGTTTCATCAATGCAAACCAATTGATCCAATTTTTCTGTCCCAAACCAAAACCTGCTTTTAAACCGACATTTTATGTAAACTAATTGGGCATGTCAGTAATTGTCATATGTGACTGCTGACCAAAAACCTTGATTATCCCATGACTATCTGTGCCTAATAGAAAAACAATGCAAAAGCATGAACAAAGAAAAATAAATATTCCTTGTTGTAAGAGTCGCTCTCTTCAACTTACATATTTTTTCTATTTACTTTTCATTTCGACTTTTTTTCGACATTCCGAGTTCTGGCTATATGGATTCTGCTGCTGGGTTTCAAAACCCGAAAGCAAAGATATTCACAGTCCAAAACTATTACACCTTGTATATTTTTGTTTCAAGTATCCTTCGTTGCGTTACGTGTCAAATCCGACACGTTCAGACATATGAAATCTGCATACTTGATTATCTTGTGACATGTTTTTGACATGTTTTTGTGTGGTCTAATAAGACTGTTCAGGGTTTGGCGAGCGCATGCGTTCTAAATGACTCTCATCAGCTTTATATCATAGGTCAGATTATTCCTCGCCCGACTGAAAAGACTTACAAAAGTGGAACGATATGAAAAAGTATTGGGACAAAAGTCGACAAACCAAAAGGATCTTCAAACAGAAGTTGGATATGACACACTGATCTGGACAAAGAAAACATCGAGTCTCATATTAACCAATTGACTGCATGAAAGAGAGTGAGTGAGAGAGGCAAAGAAGAAACCAGAGGAGTGAAGGGCAGGTCGAGGGGCATCAAGCCTCCACGAGAGCTTTCAGTAGCATTTCAGATGCTGTTACGCCGCACCTGTCCTCATGCCTTTCACAATAAATAAACAACATGAAGTGCTCATTCTGAGGAATGCTGGTGTACACTTTCTGATGGGAGCATTAAATTACAACATACATTCAAGTCATTTTATTTACAGTAGCAAAGCGTGACAAATAGGTGAATAATCGATGCTTTGTCAGTGTATTTTATGAGTATGATGGGATATGTAGTTCCGTCATCTCTCACACACTGTGGGAATAATAATATTTTTAGCAGTTGAAAGGGCACTGTGAAAATAACAGCGATACATCACTTCACTGAAAGTGGAGAGAAAAATTCCCCAAATGTCATTGCATGTTGCATCACCAGTCAGAGGAAATGATAAAAACAGAGTACATATACATCTTACAATTCATAAATGTTATTATTATGATTATACTAACAAACAGCAAGTATTGATGAACAGTTATGACGATCAGTGTTACATTTTCATATTCTGTTGTACTATGGAATTTTATTTGGAAACGATCATTATATGATGAACTTTTACCTCAGTGAGATTTTCACATACATTTAAAATTTGAAAAGCTGAGGTTGTGTCATTTTTTTATTTTACTTAATTTACTTGTTTGCTCTGCTGCTGTGTTGGACAGAAGCACACAAACTGCTGCAGTGGATTATTATGACTGGATTCAGAACACACACATTTATTTTCCTATTGCATCACAGTTAGAGTAAAGCTTCAAAACGCTTAACAGTCAATTAGTAGCTAAAGCACATGATAAACATGTGTTTTATATATTTTTTAGATGCATAATATGTCTTTTGCATATGTTTGTTGTATGTGTTTTAATATGAAAGTATAGGGCATTACAGTATTTATTTGTATCGTTGTTGTAGGGACTGTGTAGGAAAGCTGTGGATTGAAATGCAGCTGATTTCTCTGCTGGTAAATAGAGGGGCCTTCATCTTAAAAACACATGTGAAACAATTATCATTTTTGTTAACAGTATTTTTCTGGGTTGTTGTCACGTTTAATTCAGCGAGTGTCGATCATCTCAGAAATGAATATCAACACCCCTGCTTGTATGAAACCCGTCCTGTTATCTACAACTAAATTCTTAACACGTTCTTTTTCAACTTTAATCCATTTTTTTGTGAAAGTGTCTTAATTTGCAGTGTGATCCAATAATGAGTCAAGAAAAGATATGATAACATAGTGATGTCACTTCCGGGAGATGGTGTGCTGGCTGTGATTTTCAGTTATTGGTGACAGGATTCTGGCTGTCTGTTTTGGTGTTTTATTTTCCAGTTTGGTGCGCTCCTGTCTGTTTCGTCCGGGTCTTGTGTGACTTCAGGTTGTCATGTTGTTGTGCACTCTTCTGTGTTGTGTTTTCGTATCACAGCATGTTGTCTACAAGGTTTCGGGTACAGCTTCCATCTCCTGTGTTTTGTATTAATTGTGTGTTGGCGTGGCTTTCTGCATGTTATGTGGGCTTGTGTTCAGTCTCATGTCTTGGCCCCGCCCCCGTGTTGCTAGCTTGTTTCCTGGTCATTATTTTGTTTGGCCCACCCGCTCTCTCACGTTACTCTCCCTGTTTACCCCTCGCCTCCCTGTTGTCTCAGTCCAGTGTGGGATCGTGTGGTAGTTAACTCTCTAACTGTTTACATTTCTGTGGCTGTTCAGTCTTAAGTAATTGTATTATAATTATAAATATATGGTTGTTAATTATTTTTATAGAATTAGAATTTTGTATATACAATATTATATATTACATTAGTAAAATATAATTTTCTTAATTATATATAATATGAATTATATGAATATATATATATATTTTTTTTTTTACTCCTACCTGTGACATGGTGGAGTTTATTGCATTGTGGGGTGTTGTGGGATACTGCATTTCTTGAGGTATAAACATTTGAGCAGATGAAGTATTGTAGGACATCCGAGTGTTAAATGTATAGAGAAACATTTGCATTTATACCACAAACTGCAAAAGTAGCCATGATTGTACTGAATGAGTGGAGAGCATATATTAGTTAGCTTTCAATGATCAGTGTGAATTTATATGCAGAGAAACAGTTGTTTACAGGTTAAGCTGCTGCAGGTTTTGGGAGAGGTAACAAATCCTGTCATTATTATTCAATATTATGAAATAATGGTCTGACTAACTGCGGTTGTTTCAGATAACTGCAATCGTTTGCACCTTTAGCATTGTGCCCAACATAAGTGAAATATCAGCAAAGACGAACACCAGAGCGGATTTAATCCAAGTCTTTAGAAAAGACACGATCACTTGATAACAGATTTCATTTACTCGCACATTAACATTGATCAACGCGCATCAAACACATTCAGAACAAAAGCATTTGAGACGCACAGAACAGAGATCTGTTTAAAAAACAGACTGAACATACAGATGCATAAACACTCGAGTCAGGGTATGATTATCATGTTTATATTGTTTTAAATGTGACAAAAAACAAGCAAATCTACGTGCTTGTGTAAAAGTGGGGCTCTGGTCTGGATGTAGGGACTCGTGTCGCAGGCACGGATGACAACTGTGTTTGTTGAAGCGCTTTGTGTTTTCAAACTTTGCTTAGTTTAGTTTAGTTTAGTTTTAATTACTTGTCTATTGTTTACAGCCTTTGTAGTTATGGTCACTTTGACTTGTGTATTGTAATCACTATTTTTGAAAGACATTTCTATTTTATTGAATACGTTAAATTACTTTTAAATTACTACGATTTTTTTTGTAAATGTTTTATATGTTGTATTTCAGTGCATTTATCTTGTGCACACACAAAAAAAGACCTGAAAAAGACAATTAAACGCAAATTACAATTAATAATTATTTATCAGACAATTCTTTTTTACAGTTGTGACGGCGCTAGATTTAGCATGTGTCTGCAGGGGAAATGCGATGGGCTGCGGTGAGGCTGACCGGTCTGTCACATCCATAAAAACACCTGGCCAGCGAACGTACCATTCCTGTCAGCAGAACCCCACCCTGTAACTGGTGGTGAAGCGTGTCCACATGTGTAGTTATGTAGAGAAAACGGCTTCCTGTTTCCATGGCAATTTGCAGGAAGTTACATCCACAACTGCTTCTTTCATAGATTCAAAAGAGGGTTTGTGTTTGTGATAATGCAGGAAACATCAGACCTTCATACGGTGTCCTGTGTTGAGTTGGGGTTGATGCCAAGGCTGTTCTGATTCTTTATCTACTAGTGATAAAGGTCCAAACAATTTTGGTCCAAAAATTATATTCTTTTCTTTCCTTCTTCTTTCTTGCTTTTTATGTCTGCAGTTGTGATGTGAACTTCAGTTATGTCTGGGCAGTATATTGAATATTTAAGTTGTCATTAAGTCAATCATTTCACAAACTTTCAAAATACACTTTGTGTTTTATAATAATGTGATTTTAATTCACCATCAGTTTTTAGTTCGTTCATTGACTTTTGAGTATTAAAGGTGTTTCGTCTGTGATTTAAACTTAATTTTGAAAGTTGAATGTGTGGGATTGACCTGCGATCACTCTCGCAAGTTTTGCCCTCAACAAACAAAATAATTCACTATAATAGTGTTGTACGTATACTACCATCTGACCTGCTGTTTTAACAGTACTATTTCATATTTAACTAGTACCAATACTAATTTTAACCAATTTAACCAAGCATTTTAATCAATAATATTAATGAAATATTGTTTTATTGTCAAAGTGTTGTTTTATACATGCAGCAGCTTTCATGGTGAGGAAATGAGAGTTATGGTGGCAGATACAAGCACTTGTGTGTCTGTTCACAGCTTGCCAACAAAACACGTTTAACTTCATAATAATAACATTAAAGACACTAACTTTAGTGTACAGGTGAATTCACCCGTCATGTTGTTGTATCATGTTTTTTTTTACAATATTATTTTAAAGCAGTTTAACAAAGAACAGCCTTACAAACTCTCCAGTAAAGCAGTCACAGGTCTGTGTCATACTACACATTATTATACTGTACACACTTGTTTCCCAGCACAGTGTGCTGCAGTCATGTGTTATTTTATTTGTAGTTGTTTTTGGAATGTATTTGTCAATGGCCATGTCAATGCTCACCATAGTTAAATTGTTAAATATGGGCATTTTAAAGTTGTACATTGAAGACAGAAGTTGTATTTTAAAGACAGACATTTGTTTTAGTTTTTTTGCCATGGTATCCAGTCAGTATTGGTATCAAAATATTTTACCCGGGTATTGTACCGAAGTCATCATTTTGATCTTGTGACAAAATCACATTTTGTCTTTCTAAAATGATGCAAGTGCAGCTGAAAGAAAGTGTGTCCTGCAGTTTGTGAACTTCAACTGCTGCGTAAAGCCGTTAGAAATGACAAAAGCTGAAAAGTGTTAATTCGACACGCAAATGGCGTCACAGCGCGTCTGCACGATGAGCGAGCTGCAACAAAACGCTGTCACTCGCATTTAGTAAAAAATGAATGAATGAAGCTCACTCATAATACAACACCTTTGACAAGATAACAGCAGCAGTAAGAGTGTGTGTATAACAGCAGAGTGTGAAGAGTAAAACCCACTCAAACACACTCATCATCACTGTATAACACACCCTCTATAAGCTCCATCAGTACAGCCGTCTGTGAGATACAGCTGCTGCTCCAACATTTACAGTTATTAATTATTCACAGTAACATCTGCTTTAAAATACTTTACATATGATCTGTCCTAAATATACTGTACATATATTAATATGCATATTTATCTTCAATATACTGAAACAAGTTTTGGAAACAAGGTTTTCTCTCTCTATCAGGACACTGTATGTAAGCATCTTCAGCCATTTTTCACAACTGTTGTACTTTTATTTTTAGTACAGCCATGGTGAGTATTAACTATTTGTTAAGAGATTGTTGGAAAATTTCTGTGGTGTCCTGAGACCAGTGGACACATCTGCTGGGTGTGTGGGGGATTGAGACCAAACTTATCATTTTGTTCCAAACCCTATGAATTCTATTGGCAGCCATGCTCAAGACCGGACTTACTGGGCTAGACCGGTCTGCAGCCCATGGGCCCTGCCCATTTCGTTCATTTAATTTGTTCGGTAATATGCTAGTCATTTCTCATTTAAAGTCTGTTCATTGGTCTAGCATGTTTAAATAGCCCCGCCCCCATTTAAGGAAAGATGTAATTTAATTAGCTAAACTATTTGTCAGTCATGTTGATGTTTGCTGATTGGTTCTTGTGCTTACAATGCGTCAGGTTTTGTGCTGTTGAGACCTGTCTGCATTAGACGCTCCTAAAATGGCAGGAAGAGCAGGAAACTCTAAAATGCTTAATGTTTTTACTGTCATCTTCTAAGCACACATTCAGTCTATTATTGTCTTGTTTTGAAAAATATTTTATCAATACTTAATCTCTGTATATAACTCAGTATATAACTTTACAAAACTATGGAACCATCTCTTTTTTATTAAACTATTTGAATATCTCATTTTTATAAATGCAATTGAAAGCACATTTAAAAAACAAATTAAAGTGTTATAAAATGGAATTGCTATGAGCTAATATATTTGTAGCACTTTGTAATAAGGTTGTATTTGTTAACATTATTTATTGCATTATCGAACATAAAATAACAATAAAAATACTTTAATTTATTTGTTAATCTTATGTTAATTGTAGTATTTAGTAATACATGTTTAAAATCCAAAAATAAACATCAGCATTAGTTAATGCACAATAAACTAACATGAACAATTATATTGGCATTAACTAGCGATAAAAAAGATGAATAAATGTTGAAAAAGTATATTGCTCATTGTGGGTTTCATATTAGCTAACGCATTTACTGATGTTAACAAATACAACCTCGTTGTGAATTGTTATTGATATATTTAAGACTATTTTATGACACGTTTAATTCTCTGTTGCGCTTTGTTTGACATGCACACGCATCTTTGTTAAACAGTGATAAAGTAGACGATTATGTGCTGGTAAAGCATGTCTTTTATTTTTTCAATAACTAAAGATAAATAAGCACACTGAATCAATGGTCTCCTGTAGGCTACACATTTTCTGCAAGGCACAATGAATTGTTAAAAAACAATGTGCTACAACATGCAGTCATGTGTAAATAGATTTTCCAATGTCCATATTGCTTCTTAAATATTTGTGTCCATTACTATTCATTTATATGTTATTGTGATCACAGCATTAAACGTGCAGTTCATTTATCAGATGCTGTCTGAAAACCATGTTCATTCTATCTTAAATATGTGATTTGAACATTCATACGCATTGCATCCCATTTTTATTGTAATTGCACGAAATGAAAGAGGAAATTTTAAGGTGCATCCAGCAGCAACACCACAAACATCTAACCTAACTATATTATAAACTATAACATGATAAGTGTAACACAATACAATACACTAAATACACTAATGTTTTTATAAACTGATCCGTCAATAAATAATGACTGAGCGTGTGTACGTATATTCTATTTAAAGTTATCAGTGGATTAGATTCAAGCCCAGGGGCCCCTAACCCACCTATATCCAGCCCTGCACATGCTGGACGGGCCCGAGGCACAGTTCTCTTGCAAAACTGCTTTGATATGTATTATAAAACATTATAAAAATACATTGAAATGCAAGTATTAGTTCCTTGTAAAAAGTAGGGATAGTAAAAGATGAAAACATTTTAAAAAAGTAAAATAATTGTGTTACTGCTTCAGATCTTGTGACAATCCCCAGAAGATGTGTGGTGTCATTCAGAGTATCAACACAGCCATTATAGACATCTTCTCTAGCTGATTGGTCCTTCTGTATCCTTCTTGTGATTGGTCCTTCTGTATTCTTCTTGTGATTGGTCCTTCTGTATTCTTCTTGTGATTGGTCCTTCTGTATCCTCCTTGACGCTGTTCTTAAAACAGCAGTTATGAGCAATACTCAGTCAAAGATATACATCTAACATGTTTACATAGAACAACAATATAAAAGTGGTGCTGAAAAAAGTTAGGGTTACATTCCAGATATCAAGACTGGAAGAATGTTAAAACAGCAGTTTTCATGTTCAGAAAATGACAAAATTCTTAGCGATATCTTTGGTAAAAAAATGAGGTCCAGTCTGAACACTGGTGGTGAAAGTAGTTACTCTTTATTGGTGTTCACATTTCTGTTTAAAACAACCAAACTCAAACCTCGTTCAGGCCTTGTTTACACCTGGTATTAAGATGTCTCACCTGATCAAATCAGCTGACCTGTGATCAGATTACCTGTGATCACTTCACATTCACACCCGAAGGAAGATCTTAACGTTTCTGTGTTCACTTTTAATGTGTAGTTTTAATATGTTGCTTATGGCAGATATGACACAAGTATCAAGTCTGTATGTAAATGTGTAACAGTAAAACACTAAATGTTTGCAGTCAATCATGCAGATGTGAAAATGAACGTGGAGTTAGTAAGTGAACGGTGGGCATCAGAGTGTCAGATGGGTGCTGATGTGCAGATCTGAGCATGTGGAAAAGCCTTATCAGATTCAAATAAACGTTTCTGATGTGTTTATAATTGCACTAGAGCATATTGCATGTTGATGTGTTGATGATGTCAGTCAATTGTCCAGCCCTGTTTTGGATATTTGGGATCATGTTGCTTGTCGATTGCGTGTGTATTTTATGAAGAAATCTATATAAGTGAATATATTTATTACTCCCACATGAAGCTGCAGGCGTGCAGTAATCGTTCTGTCTCTGTTCCTCTGGCAGGGTGATATTGAAGATTCAGCGTGAGGTTAGATTGTGGCCGGACTCGAATGAAATGAGTGGCTAACGACTGACCCCACCTGCTGCACCACCAACAGCACCAGCAACCTGTAGCATCTACCCAGTGCCTCTCCACCAGCCTGATTCACAAACACACCCACCTACACCATTACCCAACAGAACACCATCAGACTGTGAGTAACACCGTCCTCTCGCACTCATGCTGAAATGTTACACCAACATCACTGAAATATCACAGATGTGCATATTCAATACTCTGCAATAACTGAATGATTTTAATATTTTAAAAAGTTATGTGTAGTCGATTTTAGGTTGAGAAGGTAGCAGGATTGTATTATGTACGGCTATGTGTATTGTCATCTTGTGATTTATGGCTTCTTTGTTTTTCCTCACAATGTAAGTCGCTTTGGACAAAAGCGTCTGCTAAATGCCTAAATGTAAATGTGAAAAAATTTGAAAGATGAATGTTGGCTATATAATTTTCATTTTATATATATTTTAAATATTTATTCTAATTTTACAAATCGCTACCTTAGAATTATAAGTTTCTATCAGACATTTTTGTCAAAATTGAGTTATTGACATATTCTTACTCTAATATAACTTACTGACACTATTAAAGGTGTTTTATTTTTTAAAAAAATGCATTTTGGGTGTTTAATTTAAAAAACAAAAAAGTTCAGTTTTGGTATTTACAACGCAATGCAAAAACTTCAACCTCAATATCTCAAAATGCAGACAGAACGTGGTAATTCTAAGGTAGCTAAATGTAAATCATTGTCGTATTGCATACCGCATTATTTAGCAAGTTATCACATTTTTCTCTGTTAATGCATATATGTGCAGGAGTGTGATGTGTGTGTTGGAACACTCTCTCTCTCTGATGCTCCAAAAATATTACACCACAACCTACAGACCAGAAAACCAGCTGTACACACCATGTAATCTATAAACATACACATACAAACATATTTCAGAAATAAGAAATTATGTTTTAAAAATATTTATTTTAAAAATGAAACAGATTTACACAATAAAACTGTTCACATGTGAACTTCACGACAATGAAGCACATTTCTGCCATTAAAAAAACACTGTTATCATTTACAGTACACATCTTACCAGTGTTTATTGGGCTGTGTATTATTTATGTGGAGTTTATTATTTTGAATGTATTTATTTAAATTGTATTACAGTAATTTTTACTGTAAATACTGTAAAAAAAAATACTGTATTATAGTAATAATAATGTAAAAAATCAATCATTGAAATTAGAGAGTTACAAAAAAACTCAGACTTGTGGTTACTTACATTTGGCAGGAAATATGCTTTCACTGTCACCAATAATAATGTCACAATGCACAAATGCATTTTTTCATATAAAATATAGTCTTAAAATATAGTTGTTTTGACTGTTCCTGATAGGTTAAGACTCATTTACTCCCACTGGCCCAAAACATTGTTTTGTTTCCTATAAACAGACGCACACACGTGCCATCAGTTTGTGCCAGGCCTCTGTCTCAAGGCTCTTTCACATGATTGGTGTCAATGTTCTCTAATGCACTGAACTCTATAGAGTGAGGACACACGATGCTGCTATAATGCAACACTCACTTTAAACTATTTTAACTATAAACTCTTTCTCTGCTATCCTGCCGTATCATCATATTGACCATTACAATCACACACGTTTTACACAGTGTGTTTATAGTGAAACAAAGAAAAATAGCTAAAAATCACCTTACAAACTGTTTAGCAACTACCCACACCATTCATATTTCCCTGAAAACATCAAAATCTAGTTTCGGTATGTGTCAGCTGCCTGTAGCTTTCTGAAGCTTATGTGACTTTCTTATTAACAAGACATTTTCAAATGAGTTTCTATAGAAGCTTGACACTGTTGTGCATCTCAATAGATACTTTAACCACCCTGTCTGACACCAACAGAGTCACATATATCACATTTCTTCCTCATTCTGATGTTTGGTGTCAGTGACAGCTGAACATGTGCACATGCTGGCGTGTGATTGGCAGATATTTGCATTAGCATGCAGGTGTTTGCATGTGAGTGTTTCTAATAAAGTGCCACTGAGTGTATGGACACACTAACCGCCTCCTTCTACACAACCTTCATCTGGACAAAATAAGGCTTTTCAATCTTTACAGAAAGTCAGTACCACAATGTACTGCAACAAGCTTGGTGAAAAAATATAGTCAGTTTTTCAGTATGGTATTGTTCAGTAATTTTATTCAGTATTCAATACAGTATTTTTCAGTATATGTCCATAAAATAGATTTTAATCTAAAGAAAAAGGCACTATTTAATTTTTTGCATAGTAGAGTCATTATAGAGTTTAATGTTTTGAACTTAGCAATGCTAAAGCTAAGCTGTATTGAATTATTAGTGGTCAGGTCTGTGTTCAGAGTGTTTGTATGGTGTACAGACCTGCTGTCCATGTAAAGCGTTTCATATCTGTTTCAGTTAGAATGCTGTCTTAGAAGGCAGCTGCCTATGTAGACGATAGACAGCAAGACAGCTCGCTGGGTGTTTGAAACAGTGTTACGTGGCTAGCAGTCACTTCATCTGGCAGTGTATCACACACTGTACAGTATCATATAGCACATGTGAAATGCACACCAGACTGCAGCTATACACTGTTTTTAATACAGTTACACACTTATTACCCAATTCTGAACGTGCCTCGTCAATTTCACAAACTTATTTGTGTTACAAAAGGTACAGACGCATGTCTAGACACACACAAGCACACAGTTGTCTCTTTTATACAACACTTTTGACTCGATAACCTTCAGAAATTAAGCATACTTCCTTGGAGTGTCAGCCTTTAAATCCCAAAGGTTGCATACTTGAAATTCTACTGTTTGCAACATGTTATAAATCACAAATGATAGGCCTGTGCTGTTA
This sequence comes from Ambastaia sidthimunki, assembly GCA_036877625.1. Lineage (NCBI taxonomy): Eukaryota > Metazoa > Chordata > Actinopteri > Cypriniformes > Botiidae > Ambastaia > Ambastaia sidthimunki. The sequence continues at coordinate 2,347 of JAZGTK010011587.1, read as the reverse complement.
ACCCATCGTCTTCTTCTAGCGGATATTTTGCTGTAACACTTCAGAGTAGTAAACACTCACTGTGGGTTATTATTGTAATGAGCTAAAGCAGATGTACTGGAGTAAGACAGTTAGAGGTGGTGCCCCAATAATAGCGTGTAAAACTGAAGAGGGTTTTGGGAGAAATGCACAAAAACAGAGGAGAGAGAAACAAATAGGGCGAGCCTTAAAAAATAGTAAATAAAACTTTTTTTATTGTAAAAATGCAGAAAGTTTTCTGTTAGAGTTAGGTTATATTGTTTATAAATAGCGGGAATAAAAACAATAGAAGTCTATGAAATATCCCCATTTAGATGGATATGTGTGTGTGTGTGTGTGTGTGTGTGCGCGTGCAGGATAATGTTTTGCAAAAGGAACTGATGTCAACAGTGTCCACTGCAATTATGAATGAATTTCAGAAGTGTTTATATTCTTTCTGGAAGTCTCAGAGAATTGAAAAACATTGGGTTGGGAACGGGTGAGGCACAGAAAAAAGACCATTTTGTGTTTCCTCCAGCAGTGTGTGTGTGTAGACAGCCGTGTTTTTTTTAGATGGTGACCAACATGATTGTGTGCTTCAGAGAGGTCTGAAATAATGTATTAGTTGAATAATGATAGCATGCAGCTGTGGTAGCTTGATTGAATTATTTTTCTGATTTCATATGTAATGCAAAAGAGAAACACGTGCTGCGTGTGCTGAGAGGCTGTTCATTCTGAACACACGGTACAGTAGCTGAAGACTGCCCTCTGTCTGTAACACACACACTGTCTCAGCCCGCACGCTCTCAAACACCGCTTCACTCAACTCATGGTTCAGACTAACTACTACATACTTTAAAGGATAAATATGTTTCTAAATGTACATTTAATGTAATCTAATGATATTTAAAGCTGTTAGGTTTCAGATGTGTGAAGTACTCTAAGTCTGATCTACTATCCTGTTGTCTTGGCTACAGTTAGCTCAAGTTAGAGATTACAGACTTGCTTTGCAGTGTGCTTTAATCATATGTTTATCAGATGCATTTGTAAACTGTTTCCTGTGCATCTGTGGATCACTGAACATATTTGTGGATTTGAAAGATTTCTAGCTGCAAGATCTGCACACAATTCCACAAGTATGTGACTCCACCCACCATCTGCTCAAGCCAATCAGATAACAGTTCCACAGATTGTAGCACATTCTACTTTCAGCCAATTGAGTTTCAGTTTACAGTCCATGCAGAAAGCATGATGCTTATGAACGAATGAGGGTGGTTCACATGTATGTTCTGTGTTGTTGTGTCGTGTCATTAATTCATGTTGAGGGAATAACACTCTTTTCTTGAGTTTTATATTTTTAAGGGTCATTTTTACTGTGGTGTGTTTTAGTTTTTAAATTGTTATTGTTTATTTGTTATACAAATTTATGCGATATAACCTCTGCAATATACCCATTATATTTATATATATATATATATATATACACACACACACACACACCCATTATATATATATATATATACACACACACACACACACACCCATTATATATATATATATATATATAGTGGAGTTCTGGCTTGGTTCAGAATGATTCTGCATTACCATCTGAATGAATTACATTTGTCATGTGACCTTGTCATGTGATTTATAATTTTGTGAATGGGGTCCAGTTACCTTCTCTATAAATGGGGTTAAATGTGCATAAAATAAAGTTGAAACAGAATAGAAAGAATAAGAATACACAGACACAATTTTAAAGCTTAAAAAATGAATGTGTGTACAGTGTGTGTGAGTCACACCTGTTGTTACTGCTTGTGTGAACCACTTCATACATCCACCAAAAAAACACGTCATTTCTTGATATTAAAATCATTTTCATTGATTAAAAAAAATACTTTGTTATTCAAAACTTTTGATTCTGATTCAGGTTATGTTTGTGTGTTCACACAGGTGACATCAGGTGCAAGGGGATGACCGAACGCATTCACCACATTAATCTTCACAACTTCAGCAATTCTGTACTCGAGACCCTCAATGAGCAGCGGAACCGCGGGCACTTCTGTGACGTGACTGTTCGGATCCACGGTAGCATGCTGCGAGCTCACCGTTGCGTGCTGGCTGCGGGGAGCCCCTTCTTTCAGGACAAGCTGCTCCTGGGCTACAGCGACATCGAGATCCCCTCGGTGGTTTCCGTACAGTCTGTCCAGAAGCTCATTGACTTCATGTACAGCGGCGTGCTGCGGGTCTCGCAGTCCGAGGCCCTGCAGATCCTCACGGCCGCCAGCATCCTGCAGATCAAGACCGTTATTGACGAGTGCACCCGCATCGTCTCGCAGAATGTTGGCAT
>JAZGTK010011586.1:3415-15497 GCA_036877625.1 Ambastaia sidthimunki | reverse complement strand
CATGGTGTTGGTGAAGAATTAAAACCGTTCAAAGGCTTGAGTTCTCACTTAAGACTGAGTGAGTGATCAAAGCAGAGAATGACAGCCGTGCTTGTAGCTCACGCTCGGTTACCAGTAGATAATGCAACATGGTTTGTGGCTTTCGGTTGACCAGAGCCTCACCAAACACTCTGTGCTTCTCCTGTAATTGAAAACTTTCTGTGTTTTAAGGAAAAGTGCTGAAGCATGTTGAAATATGGGAGGTTTTTTGAATGGATTTTCAACGTTTCTTGTGTTGACTTCCAGGAGCTGGTCGTCATGGGCGCCCCGGGATCTTATTACTGGACCGGAACCGTCAAAGTGTTTAACATGACATCAAATACACACTACAGCCTAAATCAGGATGACCTGAGCCCTCACAGATACAGTTACCTCGGTAACAGAACTACATCAGCATTCTACACTATTAGCATCAATAATTCATATGACATCACAGATATGTGTTGTTTTAGGGTATGCGGTGACTGCTGGCCACTTTTCCTCACGCAACACCATAGACGTGGCAGCTGGAGCGCCTCAGGACAGTGGAGGAGGAAAAGTGAGTGATCGTAACTTCTTCTTTTGTCTCTTTGGCCAAAAAGTTCCAGGTTCTGTTAATTCACTTTAACCACATTTTCATCCGTTTATTGTAGGTGTACATCTTCAGAATTGAGGGAACAGCCCTTGTGAAGACTTTTCAAGCTTCAGGGAAAATGGTGAGTATTGATAATTGTTTAACAATGAGTCGCAGAACACAAACATGAATCGAAATGGACTCTTAATTTGCTTAACGCACATTCCTGATCTTTCCTGGTATTCCTGCACAATTTATGTGGCATTTATTGGAAGTGAGACTTCTTGATTGATACAGTGGAGTGATGGTGTTGTGTTCTGATCCGTTTGCTCGTCTTGGTTTCAGATGGGCTCTTACTTTGGCTCCTCATTGTGTGCAGTTGATCTGAACGCAGACGGCCTGTCGGATCTGCTGGTCGGAGCCCCCATGCACAGCGAGATCCGGGATGAGGGCCGGGTTTCTGTTTACCTCAGCAGAGGCAATGTGAGTGCAGACTCCTGACAGCTGTTATTAAAGCAACAAGAGCTCTTGCGTTCATTTAATCACACTTACGTACAAAATAAAACTGAGAGTAGTACAAAAAGATTCTGATGTTTTCAAAATACTAATGTTACTGCAAGAATGTTTTTCAATAACTTTGAGAAACCTTTAGAAAATGTTAGCCAATGTTCTGAGAACGCTCCTTGTTTGCTGGAACCTGAATTATTAATTTGTCCATAAAGTAGTACAGATTATTTTCCTAGATATAGATGGTTGCTAGGCAATGCAACGTACTGTATGACTGTGGCATATTAACACTGAATTGCCAGGTCTGAATTTAGCATCCTTTTTTAGCAGCTCAGAATATGGCTCATCCAATCAGAGTTTAGGATTGGAGCTATTTATTATAACACATTGTTCTTGGTTGGTTCCAGTTTTTGGCTTAAAAAACACTTACACATGTAGAGAAATTACCACAAGAGGCAAAGCTTTTGTTATAGGTGTATCATGCTGTGACTTTCACTTCATGTTTTCTGTTTATTTAGGGAGTGATGGAGGAAGTGGAGGTTTTGAGTGGTGATGGTGCTTACAATGGACATTTTGGTGAATGTATCGCGTCCCTTGGAGACATTGATGATGATGGATATCAGGGTCAGTTTCTGAATCTGTTTACACCCAACAAAACTATAATTAAATGTTGCATTTCCTTTAAATTCAGTAGCAGAGACAGACAGACATTGTCCGTCAGGTAACTGGAAAAGATATTTTGTCTTGAAGATCTCTGTGCTGTGACCACTGTTCTAACTCATGATTTTCCTGGCATCTGTTGATCCAGTCGGAGGCTTTTCTTGGCATCTCGCTTTACTCTCCAGTGAGGTTCGGTTAAGATGCCTGATCCACTTTCTGATTCTAGTTCTGTTTTCCGCATGTTGTCTTTGCTTTGGTTTACACTGTAAAACACAATGTACAATGTACAATGTACTGTATGAATATGAAGGAATTTTCTGTTTTGATTTTTTACAGCAGTCTTACCTGTATTTTGAAATTTGCACTGCATTGTGTTTTGTTTTAAGGTTAATGGAAATGTAGGTAACAGATAATGTGATGGCAGAAAATTACTTTTAGTTTGAGTATAAGAAAGTTTATCTGTGTGTTTTGTGGAAATACAGTGTCTGCTGTATGTGGGGGGTTTTATGACACTTTCAAACACCCCTGAAGTTTCACAGTCTTTTACAGGCTCTGAAAAACACACAAGTGTCCATTAAATGATTTAACAGAGCTTCTCTCAAACAGAGCTGAGCTTAAAGCAAACGTGTGTTTACTGGCGTCACAAATCCACGTCTGACAGTTCAGATCCACTGAGAAACTGCTCACAGTCCTGCGATTCATTCTGTGTCTCTTCTTTCTCTTCTCTGAGTGAAGTGACTCTGTAAGATCTTCAGTAAAAGCTGAGACACTGTGTGACATCATCTGTATTGGTTTTTTATGTCACACATCTTGGTCATGATTTACAGTATTGACTCGGCTTTGACATCCTCTTTGTCACTCAGAATTAAACTTATTGGCTGTTTGTAAGCATATCACATGAAACCATTCAAGACTGCCCAGCTAACGTTCTCAGAACATTGGTTAACATTTTTTAAAGTTCTTATTCTGTGTCTGTCTCATTGTCTCAGATGTGGCAGTAGGAGCGCCTAAAGAAGACGACTACAGAGGAGCTGTTTATATTTACCATGGTGACGCCACAGGAATAATTAACAAGTACTCGATGGTAATTTGTTCTCTTCTACTGTGTTTTAGAGCTTGATTCAGTGGAAATGACATGCCAGTAATACAAATACCCAGCTGACAGTTTTAGGTTGTATGAACGTTTCCCTAACGTTTCCATTAAGTAACAATATTTTAAAAATGTTATTTAAAATTTTTGGAAACGTTTAATGCATCCATTTTTTAGACTTACAATTCTGTAATGTTTTTATGATGTTCCACTAGCAGCTTAAGAACAATGTTTTTGATATACATGAACATTAATGAAGTTCTGGTAATGTTTATTAATAACTTTGAGGGATCTTTGAGAGAACTTTTAGATAATGTTAGCCAAAGTTCTGAGAATGTTCCCTGTTAGCTAGGTCATCTTCTAGACGGGTATGAGCTTGAGTGATCTAGAGCTTGAGTGATCTAGCATCATCTGTCTCTTTTAGAAAACTTTTTAGAAGATTATGAACATTTTAAAATTAAACATTCTCAAGGAAATGCCAATGTACTGACGTTTATCTGCATAAAACAAATGTTGCTCTGGTAACATTGTTTGTTTCAAAAGATCCTTGTTTTAGCCTCAGAATTATATAAACTCTTGATTATCTTCACATATCTCTTCCAGCTGCGGTCTGGGATGACATGTTAGATTTCATGCGTTTTAATTAAGTATTAATGTGTTCAAGTTATTGTTTATTCCTGTCTTGTATTATATGTTAAATGTGGGTTTGTGTGCTATATTAATCCATTAATCCAGTCACTTAAACAGCTAGCATCATGCTTTATAAAGTCCTCCAAAACACGGTCAGAACGTTACCAGAGCAACGGTGTGTTGGTTTGCAGATAAATTGCTTGTTTAGACTGGGCTGTATTGATCGATATTTAACTTGTGTCTGCTGTGCTGATGTCTCATTGTGTTTACTAAGTTTATTAACGTGATGGAAGTTTTTCTTGCAGCTTTGTCTCTATGTGGAATCTCTCATCTCACTGTTCTCTCTGTCTGACTGCACACAGAAACTGTCCGGGAGAAACATCAACCCCACCTTTCAAATGTTCGGCCAGTCAATTTCCGGCAATGTGGACATGGATGGAAATGGATATCCAGGTTTGGCCAAACTTTAGTAACTAGTTTTGTGGCTAGTTATGCTCGAGTGATGGTTGAGAATGTTCTGGATTAACAACATCACAGCCACCCACATTCAGTGAGAAACCACGAATGCCTGCTCTGGTTTTTGTGATCTTTGTGTATAAACTGGAAAATTGCAATATTTTTACTAACCTCCAATGAGTCTGATCCACTCTGAGTATTATTAAGTGAATAAGGTTTGTCAAGATCATGCAAGATTCCAGAACTAATATAATAAATTATATTTAATCATCTAATTTTTTCACTGCAATGTGGCATTTTCAAAGCTGTTGAAGGTGTTCTTCCAGAATAAAGATCAGTTATAGATCGACTCTTTTTTTATACATCCACATCAGATTCCTGTAAAAGACAGAATTATGTGATTAAGAATGTTCCATGCTGCATTAATATGAGGAATCTTTCGTTTTCGAAACCTTTATTTTGGCACGTTGTGTCTGCTGGAGTTCATACCGTTGTGGCAAGCAGGAATTTTGTGTACAGCATTCCAGATGAGACACTCAGACTTAAACAGATTTAAACGAAACTAATTAAAAAGGACTCATCATCATTATGCAAAAATACTTTATGCAAAAATAAAATATATGCAAAAAATATTTTTTTTATTTGTAAAAAATCTTTCTTTTTTTTATTAGTGATCTTGCTCATTTTTGCTCCTGAGTTACATTCTGTTTTTAAGCCTCTTCTGAGGAATGTTTGTTGTGTGTTCAGATGTGACGATAGGGGCGTTCATGTCTGACAGCGTGCTGTTACTGAGGTGAGTTACTGACTGACACATCACAGCGATCACATGAGATCTGTGATCATCACAGCAGTTCTGACGGTTTCTCTCTGCCGCTGCTTGACAGATCCCGGCCGGTTATCACCGTGGATGTTTCCATCTTCCTGCCCGTCTCCATCAACATCACCGTACCGCAGTGTCACGAAGGGCCTCAAAACCTCAACTGCTTTAACGTCACGCTCTGCATGAGCTTTCATGGGAAACATGTGCCTGGACATATAGGTGAGACACATTTCAATCTGCTGTAAAGTAACTACATACAGTCACATTATACAGTAAATTAAAGTAAATATCATGAACTCATTAATGCAGCTCAATTATAACTGCATTTGAACGACATTTATGCTAATGAGCTAAATTACTGGAAGAAGTGTTTATTGTGATTAATAAACATTTCAGTTATTTATTAAATGTTTGTATCTTTTATCATATTGCTGTTGATATTGTTTTACTGTCATTGTGTTTAAATAACTCTTAGCTGTGATAAAATCACAGACTTGAGCTGATGACAGTGACCTTTAGCTCAGCAGCTGGGCGTGGCCACTGCTTGCTTTGTGGGTGTGGCCTTATGGGACGTGGGCTCCATAAAGGGGCTGTTACGTAATGCGACGCTTCTGCGAAACATTGAATAAGAGCAGCGGTGTTTCCTGCGCTTGGCAACCGCATTGGAAAGTGCAGCAGCACCTTGTGTGTGGGTGACGCCCTCATTCATCAGCCGGGCTGAACTCATGGTTCCTCACAGCTGGACCGTCTCTCATTTACAGAGTAACACCCTGTGAGATTAGGAGGATAATAATAGCTCTTCCTCAGCTTTGGATCTGAGTATAGTACAGCAATGAAATACCTGCAGGTAAACATTTGAACTCCTGTCTGTCTGGGTGAATTATCTGAAAGCTGTCAAGACATTTTGTGTCTTTAAGCTCAGAACTCAGAACTGGACAGGGTCCCAGAAATGACCGTGGCCTGTTTTCTTTCATTTCTATGACTGTGTCAGTGGGAACGAGATGTTTTATTTTGTTTTTGGAGGCCTGGAATGCTCGTGATAGTGGATGTTTAAACACAGACCCTCTGAGCACTTATTTAAAAGATGTTTATACAGTGTTTATACAGTATGACTGAAATGTGTGTGTTTCTTTCTCCTCAGAGTTGTTGTACAACCTAACAGCAGATTCCGATAAGAGGCACAGAGGTTTGCCGGCCCGGGTGTATTTCACAAACGCCGGAGATCAGACGGGTTTCGTCAGTCAGCGTTTCAGCCTGGAAATCAGCCGACAACAGTGTCATCAGTACACAGCGTTTGTGAGGGTGAGTTTTAACAGCAGATTCCTCAGTCCAGGATTTTCCTTGTACTCACAAAACACTTTTCCTGTTCAGGTAGCTGGTCTTATTGTGCACACATTATTCTGAAATAATGAAGTGTGTTGAAATGTTCCAGCACGTTTTAAGCAACAATTGTAGTTCATGCCACCTGTTAACATCACACCATAATGTCACGTCACAGAAGTAAAAGAGGTTTCGTGTTGACTGTAGCGTTAATGTGGCCCGTTTTCATGGTGGTCGGGTCCATGTGATGTTTGCTCCTCATCTGGTTGGTGGATTTTCTCTCCCATGACTCGTGGTCCAGTCAGCCCTGCGCTGAAGGTCACAGCGTGTTGTGATGAACTTTGTTCCAGTGCTTATCAGCACGAGTATGTCCATGTGCAGTTTCTGTAATTACTTTCAAATTGTTGGTTTTGTTGGTTTTTGAGTAAATTATGGCAGATTTTTGGGTGAATTGTTGCTTTCTAGCTGTTTATCATTTAATCTTGCCTTTAAAAAACATTAGCTTTCACTGTGGTTAAAAACTCTCATTAAACTCTCAGTCATCAGGGAGCTGTTGTGAATTTATTCCAAAGAGACTCAACAAGTGACTGATAGTGAAAAATGAAATTGATGTTAAAATGAAATTTTTACCTTTGGCTACTTTTTAAATGTGGCTTTTTTAATGAGAATTTTTGACTACAGTAGCTGAGGGACAGTCGGCTTTTTGTCCACACGGTCAACCTCTTGTTGTTTCTCTGCTGGTAATTGGTTGTATGGTATGGCTCAGGGCGCAGGTGCTGTGAAGTTTCAGTCCTAACAAGGAGGCCCTCGCAAAGCCTGTAAACTTCACTGTCTGTGTTTTACAAGCCTCTGCAGGGCTCTGCTCCACAGGGATTCCTCTTACGGGAAGGACTTACCCCCTGCCATGCTACTGTTTTTCCTTTTTACTGAACAAACATGCATTAACTAGCATTAAACAGTCAGCAGTTTGCTGATCTAGTCTTCTTACATTTCCTCAAAAACTTTCACACACAGTTTTCTGATCAGGGCCTTGTGTGTCTCACACTGTGTGTGTATGTTAATGTGCTGTTGTTGATGTTTTTCTAAACGTGAACAAAAATGTATTTTATTTTTGCAGGTTTTCCACTCAATTCAAGTTTTTTGGCAATACTGTCATTGACCAATACTGTCACATTTGATCATTTATTTTATGTTTTGTGCAGTTTGTGAGAACAGACGCTGTTGAACAATCAACCCTGTTATCAATATGTTGTATAGTTAAAAACTGATTCTTGAACGCTGGGTGTTTGTATGATAAGCACTGAATTCTCTGAGTATAAAGTACCTCATTATCACTCTGTGTTGAGTGAAGCTGTCCTTAAAGAGGGTGTGGATGGTCTGTAGAGAGATGGAGGAGTGATGCTTCTCAGTGTTTCTTGTTTGTAGAGAGTGTAGATTTGTGCTCGGATCTGTCTTCATTTGTATACATTTCAAACACTAAACACGCACTCGAACCCTAAACCATTATAGACTCTTGCTTGTTTATTGCAGCTTTGTCACAGAGCAGCTAATGAATCAGCAGGTTTATTTGGTGTTGAAGTGTGTTGAAATCATGGAGTTGAAGCAGGTAAGCACAGATTTGTCTGTTGTACTGACTGGTAAATGAAACTGCTGTGGTGTTGCGGGTGGGCAGACGGATCAGCCGTATGCCACAAGATCATCTCACTGGGAGATCTCTAATGGAGCAAAGCATCTAAACACCCTTCTGCTGGAGTTAAGAGACTCATTTATCTTGAAGGCCATACCAGTCTCGCCAGATTTGGTTTCAACCTTTCCATTGTCAGTAGAGGAGCCTCGTTTGAATGTTTCCATGAAGGTTTATACTTTATAGGTTCCATATGGACACAATGAAGACCTAAGACTATCCACTCAGTTGTTTAATTTCATTGGTTATTTATTTTACCAGTGCTTGTAAAACTTGCTTTTGCAGAACATGAGAAAGAAAATCTAGACTTTGAAGGAGAAATCAGAATATCATGAAGTGTTTTCTAGAGTTATCACCCTAATCTCTGCAGGTTTGCAGTTGCTTGTGTTGAATGATACAGTGTGTCTGTTGTTAGTCTAAATTTAATTGACAACAGTTGTGGTTTTTGTCTGCTACATAAGAAAGATGTAACTTTATCATATGGTATTTTCTGTGCTCACGGTGTGTTTAAAGTTTGTGTACAGACAGTGCCTGTGGTTATGAGGTGATATAAGATAGTTTAAAATTGTTAAAGTAGTCAAACGTGGCTTTAGTTAGGTTTAGGTTATGTTATCAATATTTTAGGTTGTATGTATATACACTGGATCGTACAGAAACCTACAGTACTTAGACACCATTACTTAGAAAAAAATGTTAAAGTGTTTTTTGCCTGGGCCTTCACATTGCTAGGTTGTTGTGCGTAGTTGCCAGGGTGTTGCTATGGGGTTACTAAGGTGATGCTAAGAAAATACGGTTCCAGCTCTTTGTTCAGTGCAGGTCTAAGGGCTTTTTTGCATGTTTCACTATCTGCTGGAGGGAAATCTGATCACATTGCTACATGAACATCAATAATACTCATTCAGCTATAAACATTCACATTCAAAAGCATGTGGATGGTATGGTCCTGCTTCACTGTGGACATGTAGATGAATTCCTCAGATGTGGTGTCAAACAACACTAATGTGTTTAAAACATGAGCGTGTTTGTTCAGTCGGTAAGTTCAGAGGAACTCAGATCTCCATCATCAGTGTGATTTGGCTGCTGGTGATGATCGTTTTTCTGGGTGTTAGCATCTCCCCACATGAAGCCAGAAGCTCTATTTGCTAGCTAAGGCTTGCTAATGGAAACCAGCTGGATCTCCTCTGGGTTCTCCAGAGGGACCTTCTCAAAAACACACACTTCCCAGTTAAATCACAGTGAAAGCCCTGCACCCACTGCAGACGTCACTGAACTCAGGGGAGTTATTGTTCTGTCAGCCCGAGCTCTTGTGTGGCCCCCGCGTGATGCTGAGCTGCTTTCAGTTGAACCGTGTGGCACGTGAGGTCTCTGTTCTCTATATTTAGTCATGGAGACAGCAGGAGAAGGTTTGGATGAGGGAATATCTTGCATATTGTTGTTTGGTTTCTTTTGTGAGCAAAGTAAATCTAGAGACCAGAATATGTATTATTGATTTGGGACAAGATTATTTTAACACAACTAAAACAGGTCTTGAAATGAAATTTGGCATTTGATTGACTTTATGTAATATAGTCAATAGGCCCCATGTAATATATTCAAACACAGCTCTGCAAAGTTTTGATTTCCTGGCAAACTTTGGACAAACCAATGACCAGTTACACCACAAAATGCACTTGTAGTATTAACCCAGAACTTTGTTTCCAGACTACAAACCTGACTGCTGAAAGTTATATAAGTCAACCAATTGCATTAGAGCTTTCCAGTGCTTGTCATTTTGAGTACAGGGTGCACCAGACAGTGGATTCTCTTGAACTGTAATAGTGGAACTATGTTTATTTTTATTCTGTTGTTGCTCCAGACATGATTATAGAATCATTAACAGTCAGTGGGACACTCAGACTTCTGGTTTTGACGGGTACATCAGCGCACGATCCAGAATTAAGTGTGAATTGGTGATTTGAACTGTAGGATTTGCGTTTACCTTGTTTTGCTTTTCTGAGAATTGTGGTGGTTGTCTCAACCCAACCTTTCCTCCACACACAAACTGAGGTTAAATGAATGGTCATCTCCAGCCTCTGGCCAAAGGAAACAAGATGCTGCAAGAGCTTCTCACAATTCAAGTAAACAGGTTTCTGGATTTTCCTGCTCTGAAATAGGGGGCATTACGTAACAGTTTTATGTTCATCATTTTAAACATGTTTCTGTTGGCACAGGTTATGGAATAGAATACCAGACAGCCAGATGTTCTTTGTATGGTTATTTTTAGCTAGACAAACTGCCTGTTTGGTGAACCAGCACCTGAGAGAGTAAGAAAGCAAATGTTTATTTCGGCTTTCTCTAATCACGGATGTCAGAGTTTGTGGTGAATGTTGTTGAGAAAAAACTTTATAGTGAGTGGAAGGTTTTCCTAAGGGCTCGGCTTCACATAACGTCTCTAATGCTAAATGTTTACAGCAATCACTTCATAATTCATGATTTTCTTGGCACTGCAGATAAAACAGGTTGAAATCTGCTTATGTTGATTTTCCACTGTGCATTTAAAGGGAAGGGTGTTGAAGCAGGACAGGTTTATATGTGCCTGCTGAAGCACCCAAATGAGCAGAAACAGAGGCAGGGGGCAGTTTTACTTCCCGTTGAACCGTGCTGGTGACGCTCACTGTTTCCTGCAGTAGAAAGGAAATGGTTGGGTGTTTTCTGGGCAGTCAGATTCTGGGCGGGTTACCCTGATTTTTACTGCAACCCACTGTTTCCTCACTGCACAGATGTGCTTGTGTTATTCTTGTTTAACAGAATCTAGAATATTACTGTATGTACAGTAGAATTTGTGTCTGTGAAAGTCAGACACAAATTCAAAGTCACAGTTCAGTGAAATGTCCCGAAAGGTTTTAAAGCAGAAAAGTATTTTGGTTAAAGGCTTCATGGAGTTTGTTGGTTAGTTACTGGTCTAGATTGGCATTATTACTTAACATTTTAATTATACTTGTGTGTATTGTACTAACTAACTCTAGAATGTTCACGTTTATTTGTGTAGCAGAAGCTTTTATCCAAAGCAACTTGCAAGTGAGGGAGCATTTAACACTAAAGTAACAGTGTGAAGCTACATTTACAACAGTAACAGAGCTGAAGCTACAGAGAGGTGAGCAACATTACAGAGGAGAGTTTATTATGTTTAAGTTAAACAATGGAAAATAAAGGACTAGTCAAGTGTAAACGTGGAACTGGATATCATATACACTTACTTTAGTGTTTTATATGTTTTTCTATATTTAAGTTATACAATTTCTATATTTATTTATATATTATACTGCATATACAGTATCCAGGAAAGATTTATAATTTAATAAACATTCTTTGAGTTTAAAGTGACATGTTCCAGTTTTGGAACAGAGCTGCTGACCCTCTGTTATTTTAACTCTAGTTCAGCATCTTTCATCACAAGTGCATTAACATTCAACATCTCACGTGTTAATTAAAGTTGGGTTTGTACATACATGTGCGACACGTGTCAGGGTTCGTAGGACGCACTGTAAGCAGAAGCTGATTGGTTGACTGTGGAATGTCTTCAGTCATCTCTCCAGAGCTTGTGTCATAGCGGTCTTTACTGTATCTACCTCATTAATACCTCAATACCTCCACAGCTCTCACTGCTGCATGTGACCTGCAGGAATATGAGGTAGTTCACTGGGGGCATGTAAGGATTGTGATGAATACTAACAGCAGCCCATTCAGTTTGTGCTAAATACACAACTGCAACACTGTTATGTTCTCACACTCACAAACTTCATCCTGCACTGGCATAAAGACGGTAGTTTCTTTTCTGTCTGTGCCTACACAGTGACATTCTGAGGTAGCATTGAATCGTGTAGCGTGCCTGTTTTAGAACGTTGACATAGGTAACAACTTAACACGCTACACAAATAGCACATGAGAGACTCACCCACCGGGTCAAGGTTTGACTGCTTAGCATGTAACTACATTCTGTTTCCAAAAAGCATTTATCAGCATTATAGGACATTAAAAAGCAGTCATGTTCCAAAAATGTTTTTTGGTTATCAGGTTTTTTCAAGTTCATGCTCCTTCATTAAGTTTTTTAGTTAGGCACCTCACAGAGGTTTGGAAGTGACACACACTCTCTCTCTCACTCTTAACACACAACTCACACATACACTTACAGTACACACAGTCTCCCACACTTACAGTACACACAGTCTCTCACACACATATACTCTTTTACACACTTATACACTCTCTCTCTCACACACACACACACACACTTACAGTACACACAGTCTCTCACACACATATACTCTTTTACACACTTATACA